>KK121401.1:27431-108537 GCA_000611955.2 Stegodyphus mimosarum | reverse complement strand
CTGCTAAAAAAATACGCAAAAACGGCAAAACACGGAATGAAAAAAAGCTATTTAATGAATATGAGTGAAATTGATCCAAGAGGTTGGTGGGGCATTACTAGACTGCATAGCAAACGATAAAACAAAGACATACAAAAACACATGTACATGTACGATGCACATGTACAAAGGAAACATCACCCTAATAACGGGTATGGTAATCTATAGCTGAAATGCATGCCTGACAACGGCGAGGCAAGCTGACAGTGGTGTCCCTGATCGCTTGTTGTGGCAGTAGCGCCCATTCCTGTCGTAATGCATGTCGGAACTTGTGGAGAATACCTGGCGGCATACTGCGGTCAGCCATTCGTCGTCCCAACATGTTCCACACGTGCTCTATGGGATTCAGGTCCGGTCATCTAACAGGCAACGGCAGAGGTGGATTGGTTCCACTCTCTAGACAACTTCGCACCAGTCGAGTTCTATGCTCGCTGGCGTTATCGTCCATAAATACGGCGTCGGTACCCATTGCAGCGATAAAAAGAACGCGCAAGAGAGTGTAGAATCGCATCATGATATCGGACAGCTGTGATGGACCAACCAGGAATCATGTAGACGTCGGTTGTGCCGTTCGTTGCTATTCCGGGCCATACAAGTAAGCCTTTTCCTCAATAACAGTCATTTTCCATGAAGTTTGGAGCCCGATAGCGTTTCGCTGGCTCAAACTATATCATTTCTCTTCGGGAATCGTTCTTGATGTTAAATCCAGTCTCATCCGTAACGAGTACGAGGCTCAACTGATCTGGAATCCAACTGTGGTGTTCATAGGCCTTTTTCAACCACGCTTTGAAATATGATAGGGGCAAAGGAACACAAATTACAGGTCGTCGGCCATACAGTTTACTTTCATGCAATTGAAAAGACACAGTTTGGAGGGATATGGGCCGTCCTGTAGCATCAGAGAGATACGACGAAAGCTGTCGTGCTGATAGTGATCTACGGGGTCTTGCACGCAGCAACCGGAAGCGATCGTCTGCCATTGTAGTAATCCTGCGGCGTCCAGACACACGTCTTCTACAAAGGTTTTGATTCCTTTAGTAACAATTTCGCAGTGTATTGATGAAACTACTATACACATTCAGCTCTTTTGCAACAGCGAATTACGTATCTTGCACCAGCTTCCAACATCCCAACAGCCCTTAAAACATTCCATCGTGCAAATGGTATCTTCAGCTCATGCTCTCCGCTTTAGCTATCTCTGATTACACGGAACAATCCTTTCTTGCGAAGTGATGCATAGGTCCGGCATCCCTGTTTTAAGGCATTGTCGTTTGACTGCGTGATTACGTTTTATGCCAATTTTGGCTGCGTATTTTCATTCGGCGATGCAACCTCAGCTGCCATATATAAATTGTGTGTTTTAATTCCTCTTTTTGCATTCGTATCTTTCTTCTTAGCGTTTCTTGCCTATTTTTTAGAACGAGTGTGCTAAATAATGAGAAATGTCTCAATAATCTCAAATTTTGAAAGTTGTTAAGGTTTTGCGCAAAAACCTTTTTTATTTCTTTTGAAAATACGAAAGTCTCATTCAAGCTTTCCTTTAACGCTCTAGCTGGAACTTATTAGTCTGTAATAGTTTTTAGGCATAGGTGGAAACAATAAATTTATTACGATTTTAATATTAGAAATTATAATATGAGATCCATTTTAATTATGATAGTTCTAACTTAAAGGGTATCGCTTGTCCAGCAATGAACAAACGTATACATTTTAACCCCCACAAATCAAACATTGTGGAAGTCCTTAAACATTTCGATCAACAAATATTCAATCCTTAACACTTACTGCAGCAGTAGAAATATTTAAGTTTTTTCCGATGCACTCTATCTAATAACGTTATTACGCAAAAGAATATGAAAGACAGAACATTAAACACGCTTTTAACTAGTATCTGAAAGAGATGGCAATTATTTATCATTTAATCATTATCTATTACTTCTTTAACTCTTAGTTATATATTTAGAAAGTATCATTTAAGGGAGAAACCGTGACTTTAGAAAAGACCTCCTTTGATACAATAAATTCTCGTGAATTGAATACAGCGAATGAGATGCATATAAAACTGCTTTCTGAAATGAAGCTAAGAATTAATGAAGCGGTGTGCTGTAAACCAGATATCACGTGTATATGTGTTGCGAATGACAAATTCTTTTGGGAAACAGTTTTGTAAAACATCTTGTATATGGCTGCATCAACTAATCAAGTATTTATTAGCAGTTTTATGCCAGCGTATATAAAAGAGTTTCTACAAAAATCAGACTTATTAGTTAATACTTAAGCACCATCTTCAATTTGCAAACAAACTGCATTAGTTACTTTAAGAAATGCTATTATTTATTACATATATAGAGTATTTTATGTTAATTAACTGCTGTTAATTAATCTCATGCTTTTGAACAATAGTATCACGCTTACTTTTCATGAGCACTTACTAGGATGTAAATGACGTGCGTATATTTAAGAATAGATTTCTTGGAACTTGGAGAGAATTCTTTTAGAGAGAATTCTAGGAAGTTAGAGGGAATTGCAAAGTAGCAGAGCTGTGCTAGGGTATGTGGTCAGCGTGCTGACCATATACCCTAGCGCAACTCTGCTACTTTGCAGTCTGCATTCGACTACTACTGCACCCTCTTTTGGATGTCAAATCATACGCGCTATTAGAAGTAGAGCAAGCGCTTGCTAGGCTATGGTGGAGTTCTGCGTTTCACTCTGTGGGTGTTGCATGGAAATTGGTGAGCTCTTCAATTGATGCTTTCATTTTGATTTTCTAAATTTATTTGAATCGTAATTTTGTGTGTTAAGTGTAAATTAAGTAATATTTCATCTAGTGTGACTTAGTATTTTAGATCTGGAGTGAAACTGCAAAACTAATTAATGCCTTTGCGTTGCGTATAGTTAAGCCTAATTATTCTTAGTACTGGTTTTGCGTCAACTTCGAGTTTTAAACTTGAAGGATTTTTGGTCCACCATGATTCGTAGTTTTTGGAGACTATTGGTGAAAGAAACCTCTCCTGGTTTTGAGAGCATCGTTTGCTAGAGATTTCGTGTCCGCGGTCCAGTTTCTGGATTTCGTGCGCCTGATTTTCCTTTTAGTGCTGTTTTGAAGGCACAATCACAAGATCAGGTACCCGCCCTCATGCTAATGATTTGCCCTCATGTTCAGTGAATTATTAGTGTTCGTCTTTATTGTTATTAGTGTTAAATGTTTTATAGTGTTACCAGTGAATAATAGTGTCAGTGAAATTTTAGTCATCACTGTACTTTTGTATAATAGTTTATGCACCGTAACATCTTACAGTCCCTATTGTGTCAACATTAATAAGAGTTAACATTAACACTTATTTATATAACAGTGTTTCTTTGGATATATGACGCACTTTACTTCCCAGTGAGACCACTATGATGCTTAATCACTATTAATTTCAATCGCCCTGCATATAGTTTAATGAGTAATTCTGACTTCGAAACTGATACCACGCAAAACCCAGTCTGCTTCGCACAAGGCGTTTCAACCTCCACAGCATCATCAAATTCGGAAATAGTTTATTATGAGTTTACTGATGCGTTTGCACAGGAGGACATGAGACATATACCTGCTTAGCTTTGTTAACCACCAGGTGTTCCCTTTCTCCGCGACCTTTCACCTGTTAGGCTATTGCACCGTAAATCCCTAGCATCAAGTGTTTTAAATTTTTAGCTCATATTCATACTATCCGATGTTCCGCAAGTAGCAAAGATTAAATTGCACGCATGAGATTGCATCTGTTGAGTTTAAAATTAAAACAAAAGATTATTTCAGCCTTCGTCCGTCTCAGATTTTATTTTCATAGAGTCAACGGACACTCTCAGTAGAGTTAAAAATCTAAATTAATTAAGGAATGTTCTGGTTCCTAAAGTTTAATAAAGGTTGCCTGAACACAGCGCTGTATCTAGTTTGGACTTCAAGATTTCAGGTTGGTATAACACCGGCAAAAACTATGGGAAGCTGTTATTGGGATGAATTTATTAAGATTTGGTTTGGTTTTATTTGAGTTGGGAAAAGCACACGAGTGCTATCTGCCTAAAGAGAGGGATGCTAATGCGGAGGACTTTTTTTTAAGGGAAAGTTCTTTGTATCCATATTATGAGGAAAAACAACAAAAACCCTTCATATAGCGAGCCCGTTAACTCGAATATGAAAATAATCGAACCCAGGCCAAAACATCAGTATTAAAGCTTAGCCGCAGCATGTTCGAAGACTATTTGCCTAAAAGGAGAAAAACCATTGTGGAAGACCTTTTAAGGGAAAATGGCTCGTATGTATGTTACACATGAAAAAACCACATTAACGCCAGTGCAGACTTTTTGTTTGTCAAGATTCGAATCCCGCACCGAACTGTCAGTTTTCAACGACATAAAGACTCGGCCGCTGGTGGGTGAATTTATGAGACGAACTGGGTAATGAAACTTATACATCTGATGTGTTGAATGTCGCTTTAGAAAATGTTCTTCCTACTTAGAAACGTGGCCCTATTAGAGAATTATTTGAGAAGTATCAAATGCAAAGAAAAGAAGCAACAATATTTATTTTAAGGACCGTAAAAAATGTATAGCTTCTGCATTAAAGAAACCCCGGCTAGGAAATTACAGAATTGATACTAACAAAGTTGCATTCTCACATTTAGTAATTTGTGGAGTAAAAAAATCCCGGTGAGTTGGAACATTTATTTGAACTGGCGGTGAAATCTGAAAGTCGGTGAGCATCAGAGAGTAAAAGTGAGCGAGAGTCCGACGAAAGGTTTAGCGGGAGTTTTAAAAAACCTGTAAATGATATATTTCGCAGCAGAAATGTTCTGGAGGCCGGCAGAATTTTTTTCGGTATTTAGAGGAAGAGAAAAGGAGTTTTGATAAAAGATAAGTAGATGCTGATAAGATGGCAAACAATTTAAATTAGGGAGGATAGCTGTAGGCCAGAGATGTTACTCACTTCAGAATAAGGAAAAAGGCCTCTCAAACTGTTATTGATAAATAGAGATTTGCCGCACATGCAGGTTGTAGTGAAATGGATTTCTGCCATTGGCATTGCTGGATACAGGACAGCAGAGTAGCTTTCTAGTGGAAAAGATTTTTAAAACTTTTTTTGGACATACATATTAACTGAAGTCGTAGAGAAATTATTCTGAGTGCATAGGGAGTGAGACACTGAGTGTGGCGGGAAAGAATAAGGAAACTAAGATTCTATTTTATGTTGTTAGAAATCTGCTGGCAAATGTTACATAGGGTCGGATTTGTTTAGATCAGCACTCATTTAAGGTGGTCAAACGATAGGATATTTTGGCAAAATACTTAATCAAAAGCACTGAAATTACACCGCTATTCCGACAAAAACATTAAGCTGCTCTGCATTTTTTAAGTTCTGTTTGGACAAAGAGCCTGTAATCATGTATACAGATAATGCGGCAATATCTCTGTTGTGTTTCGGGATGATTTTATGCCCAAGGCTGATAAGATGGCATCCCCGAAAAAAGAATATGTTGTGGCAATTGTCCTACCAGAAATAATGTTACACAACGAAAGAAAAGAAGTAAGTAGTGTCATGCAAACGTAAAATATTTTGGAATTCTGAGAAACAATAATAGCGCATTTGCTGACGCACCCAAGTTCAGAACTATTTACAAGTACCTAATAGTATGCTGATAATTTTGAACATCATGATATCGCTGGCATTATGAAGAGGAAAGAACAGATACAAACGTTCAGCGACAAATTACTTTAAACTTTTAAATTTTCTAGTTCGTACTCGAGGTAAAGAGTAGTAAACTTTTTAGTTCGTTTAGGTTTCTATTTTACATTTATACGCTCTGAAACACTCCAAATAGTGAAGATTAAATTGTAAGCACTAGCTATGCATCCGTCGCTTAAACCTTCTCGTGGTTTAATTGTTGCTTCCACAGAAGAGACAATAACTTGCCTAACAATCTCTAAACCCTATACAGATGCCTTTTGTTTAACTTACAATGATGGCATTTGACATTTTTGATATGTTTGATTGTTTTTTGTGGTGACATCGCTGCGATTGAAATGCTAAATGATATGAGAAAATCCTAACATCGTCAGCATCTGAAGAAGAAACTTCATCTTCAGGGAAGCAAGTCGGTGGTACTAGGAGACAAGACACTGAGTGAGCAAGAAAGGGTGATTGCAAAAATACACCTAGAGGAAAAGAGGCCAGGAAAAATAAAATAGGGTTTCTCGGGAATTTTATATCAATATTCTTAAGAAATATATTCATAGAGATTGTTTTGCTCTCTACATTTTCTGTATGTTTGAGCAATCAAACCCGAAGGAGAAACGTGGAAGTTAAAAATTTTACAAACCATTTATATTATAAGCAGAAGTTTTGCAATAAAGTCTCAGAAATTTTACATTAAGTTCATTTTCTGGTATGATTACCGGCCGGTTTGAAACTTTCAATAGAACTACATAATTTATTAAATAAAAATACCAAGATTATTGTGGCGATATTCAAAATTTATAATTCATTTTTTGCATTAAACTGCAAAGGTGCTGAAAACTTATAACTTTAATATTTAAATCCAGGAAATTAATAACTATCACATAGCCAATGCGTTAGCGATTCAATGGCCTAAACCACAGCCCTTCCCTGGTGTTTTTGGTCAAACTTTAAATGGAATTTATGAGGAGAGCTTGTGTACTTTGCTTTAATTAAATAATCCAGACACTTAACCTAGATTTACCACCAGCCGCTTACTATCTAACATTGGTGCAGTTAAAAAAGACGGAAGATACTTCATTTCGTCTATTAGCTAGATAACATCTAGAATATTTAAAACCCATTTCCAAACTCATCTTCCCCTGAAGTGCATAATTTCACTTTGATATTTCTAGAAATGTTTACGTATTGTCACAGATAATTAAATTTATATAAATGCTGTTAAGCAAATAATATTACCTATAGCCTTTAAAAGCATTTCAACAAGAAACTGCAATAAATTTAAGCCACTAATTGTTCTATTTTGAAAGGTTCTCTTATTGCGAATAATATGTTTCTCGTAACAATAAGTTTCGATGCATTATGCATATAATTGGTGAAATTAATTACTTAATGGGTTTACGATAAAGGGTATATGATATTTTTCTTCCTTGCAGTTTTCACTGTAGAAGCATTTGACGTTGCAAAGATATGAAAATTTTAACAAAGGAGAAACTTCGTCTCGATAGTTGCGGAATAATTAATTATCCTGTAACTATTTGAAATAGAGAATAAATATTATAAAACATAAAAAATATGAGCATTTAAAATTATGCTTGAAACCCTTTGTCAATTATCCATAGTTATTTACACATAGTTAGTCATTTAAGTGTAATTATTTATATTTATACCGATATTTTTGCTGATATTTAATCAGATTTGACTTCAAAAAATTTTTTTGAATTCTTTTTTCATTAACCAGTATGTAATTTATCTTATTTCAAAACAGCTAAGTATAAATCCATAAATCCATCTTGGAAATCTGTAATGCAAAGTGAAGGTTGAAACAAAAGAAAAAAATTTAATAAAAGTCATTGTTATTTATATCAGCGTATTGATTTAATCATATAAAAAATGTGAAGATTTACCGCTTTTTCCTTGTTCAGGTAACTAGCAAAACGTGGGACTAGCAGTCGGAAGATCTGTTGTTCGAGCCCCAGCGAGAATATAGCTGATTGTTTCACGTTTCTTCCTTCAAAAAATATGGCAGTGTTTACAATGCAGATCGACTAAAATGTGGTGGACCATAATTCGTCATTTTTAGTCCATCGACAGAGCAGCTGGTCTACTTGGTGATGGTGCTTATCAGCTTGTCTAAACTTTGCCAGTGATTCTAATTTTGTTCGCTGATATACCAATATCAGAGGTAATTCTTCAGCTCTTAGGTTTGGCCAATTATTTCTCGTTCCTATTTCCCAGATCGTCCATTAAGTTGTAGAAAATATAAATATTTATCTCCTTCCATACGTGCTGTCATAGTGTAAATGGTAGCAGGTATGTCTAGCAATTTGAAAATTCGTGGTTCCGACAACAATAAGGACATAGTTGATCTCTTCTGTTACCTAAATCCGAAGAAGTCAAAATATCTGTATAATGGTCATATCATGTATACCTATAATATGATATGAAATATATTCAAAATATATTTTCAATAAACTAGTCATAATAATAATTCAAATCAATAAATTCATCATAATTTCAAGTCAATATTCTCATACAAAAATGAATGCAAATATTGACTTCTTTCTGTAGTTAGCTTGTGCCTTTATGATAATTTATACCAGCTTTTTCAGAAATAGGCCATTTTAAAACTTATATGCATTGTAAGGTATATTCTAAGTTTAGAACAGTTATTTTTAGATTTATTCACCTTTCCTGTCTTTACTTGCTTCAGCTTAAAATTCCTTACCAGAATGAGTTTTTTAGAATCGCTTTAAATGCAATTGAGTAGTAGAGAGTATTTAAGTCGAAGTTCCAATGACTTCGACAGAGAGAATCAGGATTCCTGAATAGCGCGCGTTTGCCTTTTGGCTACATCTCTCTAAGCTGTTACTACGCTCGGCCGTATTACGTGCCCTTGATAGCTTCACTAGCTAAGTTAATATTACGGACAAAATAATTTAGAAATTGTGTTAGCTCCGGTTAAATCTCTTTAGTTAGTCATTAATTATGTTCTTATTTCTTATATTTTTAAGCCCAAGTGGAGGCTTTGTTGTATGTTGGGAGAAAGGGGCCATCTGTTAATCTTTATTTTAAGCGATAAAGGATAATTAACCCTTCTTGAGTATACTTTTCTATTCCTGAACTTAAGCGATTATTTGCTTAGCTGTTCAATAAGTTCCTCTACACTTAGTTAATAGATAGTTAGTTAGTTAATAGATAAAAGTGAGGATCCCTGCAGCGTGTTTACAGTATTTAAACGTTTTATGAAAAGTACAATTTTACTACTTTTAAAAAGTAAGTCATACAATAAAACTACAATTGGTATGATTTTTCGCTGGGATAGTCTCATTTACATATCTGTTAAAACTATTTACAGTAGCAGTATAGAGTTAAGGACAAAAAATTTAAATTTTCATTATGCATTCAGTTATGATAGTGTTATTGCTGATCGTAAATTGGCATATAAATCTTTAAAATAAATTCATTAACCTGAATCGCTGAATGAATTTAGATAATAAATAGCAAATAAGTTTGGTGTTACACATAAAATTATCGAAATGTATTTTTCCTGAATAATTTTCTCAGAAAATACTTTTTTTCTATAAATTCAAATTATTACAGGTAATATGTATTGCCCGCAAGTAATATCTAATGACACAAAACACGCTATAGCAGTAAAGAAAGTCTTACTTATCTCCGGCATCAGATGACATCTAATTTTCTTATTCAACGTTCTTTAGACTCCTTTCAAGATTTCGTTATAAAACTGACTACAAAAGTAATACGCTCCATTTCTGAAATTATAATATAGAAATATTCTTTAGTCTTTAACTAATCTCGTATAGTATTCCAAAAATATCCAAGGAAATAAAGCAGAAATCCAATATTAAAGTTCTGATTTTAAGTCTAACCTCATTCATTTGCATTTATTTTGAATGTTTATATATAAGAAAATTATGTAATATTAAACATACTAAAATAATGTCGAATTTGCTAAAAAAAGTCGCATTCGATATACTGAAATACCACCCAACAAAAGTATCAAGTCCCAAAAGAGTAAATATTTTAAGCACTTTTGTAAGAGCTTGATATGATATGTATAGTGTTTTCCTATAAAAATTATTAGAATCGCATTATTATTGTTATTAGCAGCAAGTGAGGACATTATTCAAATTCATAATGTAATTGCTCTTTAAACATGACAGTTCCAATATATGACTGCAGATTAACATATTTAATTCATCATGTTATAAATTTGAGAACGATCCCTATGGTGCATGTTCTTTGCTTTCAAAAGAAGGTGAAGGAAAACAGGAAAAAAAAGAGAAAGTAAAAGAAACTCATGGCAGGGCTGTCACTAGAAATCAATCTGGCTCATCTTGTCTAAGAAAACAATAAATCAACATTCTGCCTTTAGATGCACGAATTGAGAAGCGAACGAACGCTAACAGGAAAGAGGAAAGGGCAAAAAAGAGCAGGAAAGGGAACAAAAACATGAAGAAAATGCGTTGGAAAGCTATACTAATGAGGACAAATAAAAGGATACCACCAGAAACGAAACAAACATGAAATTCCCGCTGCAAATAGGTAAGTTGGATGCTGTATTCAACACAGCTCCTTGCATTCTTCCAATAACCATCGTTCACGGTCTCTTTCTTACCAGTTTTTCTCTTGATTCGAACATCAAATAAAATAATATACTCTATGATCAATGGTTTTAAGGCTGAAGGTTGTACCTCAAACACCGAAGTTTTCTTTTAGTTTTCATCAAGCATCTTCAAAGAGAGCTTCAAAAACTACAGATTTATTGCAGCTTCCTTTAATTCAATTTGCCATTACTTTTCTCTTTTATAATTCATATTTCATCATATCAGATTACATGAAATTTATAATCGGACGACATATAATCCTAGCAATAGAAAATTCCGTACATCAGGTATGATTACCAGCTAAGGAGCACGGCCTGTATAAAAAACTACTATATTCCAAGAGCATCGATGAGTAAAATATTATTCAAGAATTAAAGTATTTCAGTTTTTCAATTACTTCCTTTGACAGATATCTTTAAAGCAATGTGCATGTTTAGGAAAGAACTTAATATATATATGTTTTTTTTACATTCATCCTTTATTTCAGTTTTTCTTACTTGCTTGGGGTAAGTTATTTTATTTGCATTTTTTTCTAGATCACACATTTTATCATCACGGTGCTCTCAAGTATTTATGGGTTATTGTGGTCACATTCATTTTGATTCATATTCTTTAATCACTTAATACAAATCTAATTTATCACAACACACATAAATTATAACACTATTCTTTTTTTTTGTAAAATTCAAAATTTCTTTTTTAATAGTCTTTCTAGTTCCAACAAATACTCAATTTCGTTATTTAAGTAGAAATATAAAAAGACATTGTTTCATGATTTTACTATTATGATTTTATTCTAAAAGCTGCGTACAAAACGTTTTAAAACCAACTGAGTTTTTTTCAAAGTAGAAATATAAAAAGATAGTGTGTCATGATTTTACGATTATGACTTTATTCTAGAAGCTGCATACAAAAACGTTTAAAACCGATTGGGATTTCTTCAACCAAAGCACAGAAATGTGTTTTTATAACGCTTTGGAAACAATAATTGTTGAAGATATTAAACAATAATTTTTTAATCCTACACATCGAAGAGTTGGTCATTTTGTAAACCTTGTACTAAAATTTCTTTAAAACCGTTAAGTTCCTGACAATAGGCAATAATAACTGATAGTAATTAAGGTCTTGTTAATGAGCTGTGATAGCTTGTAACGGTATAATATAGAACCATAAATATTACAATATATGTATCATTGGCAAAAAACTGTTAGTATTTTCGGAGCTAAAAATTCAAAAATATCAACTTTGTGCTCGCCAGCACTAGAACTATGGATCTTTCGATTGCTAGATGGGCGTGCTATCAATTGCACCACGAAAGCACTCATAAGGATACATGATAATTGAATAAACTCTTCTCCACTTAAAGGACAATTAAGAAGCAAGACTCTGTTGACCAAATCCAGTCGGAAACAAACCTTCGCTCACCACTTTTTGCATGGACGTCACTGAAAAGACAACGTGTTACAAGACAAAATTCACAGAATTAAAGCAGAAAATATAGGTTTTTGGAGACGAAACGTGAGAAACCTGCTACGCTCTCTTTGAGATTGAAACCACGGATCTTTCAATGGCCAGCAGAAAACGTACTACCACTTACATTTCTAGAGCACGCACGGCAAAAGGCCGTAATTCCTTATAGTGCACCGTATATCGAATGTTAGTTTACGCATAATTTTTGCTGATAATTCTGTCTATATGTAAAATGATATTAGACATTGAATATACAGTTTAAGAATGGTACTAATTGAAAAGCATACAGAAATTTCAAGATGAATTTCGCGATTTTTAGAGTATTTCAGTGAATTGAGAATAATCAATTTTCCCAAGATTGCAAATAAATTCTTAAAGTTTATGTTTCCTGTTATTTTATTTGTTCGAATATTTTCTATTTCTAAATACATTTTATTCTAATAAGAATACGTTATATACTATGTTGAAATATTTCAGATGTAAAATATTTTGCTAAGTATTTCTATTCAAAAATCATAAGAAATCTTTGAATTTTGACTGACAAAATTTGGATTAGAACAGGTACGTTTTTTCTTGCTGTGGAACAAATTTAGCATTTTATTGCTAATTAGAATCTTGCTCTCCTCAGCCAGCCCCAAACATCTTTAAAGCATATAACATGTCTTAGTCGCATGTTTTCTGAAATTTAAAAAATCATTTGTTTATTTAACCATATTCCTAGGTTCAAAAATGAGAACAAACCTAAGTCTGAAAGACTTTTACATTAAGAAACATCTGCTAGAATTCTACAGCACGTGTGTAGATTATTATATTTTTAGAAAACTAATAATCTCTACACGTATTGCAAGATACGTGAAGAAAACAATTGTGGTCTCTTCGGAATTCACACTATAGATCTTCTACTTGCCATTTGGATGTGTTAATCATTTACAAGTGGGAAACACGCGCTGGGAATGATATAATTCTTTATATATAGCGATAAATTTTCAACAGAAAATTATCGCTTTCCTAAAGACCTACAAACAATGTCTCTAACAAATTGGGCTTTTCTAAATTTTAAAATGTGATACAAGACATCATACATAATTGCAAAACAGAAATTTTGTGTCTGTGAAATGGGATTTAATAAAACGCTGTGTATATAAATATAAATCTTGATCTCAAGCTATTGCGTGGAGAACATTATCATAATGGCACTGATCTGTACAGGTAAGTATCAGTTTCAGATATATGTAATGTAAGAACGTGCTAATTGTTTGTATTACTACTTCGTAATATTCCAGCTTTTGTAAAATGTGTTAGAAGTAAGTCCTCTTTCAAGTTGCTGGTAGTGTCGCAAAACCTTTGTGATCTTTCAGGATTTACTCTACAACTGCCTCCTGAATTTCGCTTTTGTTTTGACAAAATTATTGCCCTAATTGCAATAATTTGACCTTTATTGATTGGTTAGTGCTTCCATAACAGCATTTAGATATAAATGCATCTGCTGAGCAGTTGAATACTCCAAAACAAAAAATAAAAGTTACTTCGCGGTAACGTAAGAAACGTTTCTTTTAGATTATGTAATAATTCTTCGGCACCAGTTTAAGAATATTTAAAGGATCTTACTATCGGACCCGTTTTCTCCACAATCGTGCATGTCCTATAACATACCAAAATCATCTCTGACTTCATTCTTTAAATCAATTGTGGTAAAGTGACCTTCGTTGGTCGCAAATCGACCCACAGGTCTAGTAACAGCTCACATACATATAATATGTATTTTTTTCATTCGAAATGGTGGAATATCAACATTTGCTAGCATACTTAAACGCGTCCTCAAAATGCAAGTTACTTTTCTTACGGCTCTAAGGATCCAACATAGGAAAAGCAAACGGACGCAAAGAAGCAAACAAAAATAAAATATTCTTACACAGAGGAAACATCTTTCCTATATAAAAATGATAGCTCAAAAAGCGTGACTCTCTCTCGGAGCTTTAGAGATTAACAAATAATGTCGATCAGTTTGTTACACTTCAAAATGTTTGCCACTCGCTTCTGCAAGACTTACAACTCTGCTTTTATAGGCGATAGAATTCCTTTTCTCCAAGCAGATGCAGATATCGGTTGAAAATTTGCCCTGCAGGCAAAAGTACTCTCCCTGCTTTCTTCGTTTCACTTAACGGAATTACGTCACAATGAAACACCGGACTGTGATATGATTACAGTAATGTGTTTTATTACAAAGACTTATTGCTGTAATTTAATTAACGAATTGTTTTATTGCAATTTATTTTGTTACGACAACAAAGATTTAAAATATCATATTATAAATAAAGGGATAATAATTTATATCTGAATAAGAAGTCATATTAGTCTTTCAATAGCAAGTTTCTGTAACATAATAAAATGCCTGAGCTTTAAATTTTAAATTATGCGATTTGATGACTATAAATTCCGTTCAGTTGGCTGTCACTGCTTTAGAGAGAGAGCTATTGCAAGCTCTGGGAAGTTTCAGAGGAAACTGTGTAGAGAAATTAGGTATTTTTGAAGCAGGAGTATTTGAAAATGAGCAACGACTTCGCCAGGACTCGAACCACGGACCTCTGGAATACGCGCCCAGCGTCCTGACCTCTACACCACGAAGGCATGCGAAGAGAGAGAGAGAAATACCTTATATACTCCCTCTTTTAAAGGGAGACTGGGGAATAGGGGACCCAATCGCCAAAATCCTGGTGGTGGAGAATCATCATTCACCACCTTTTTTAGTTCGGGCGCTACTTGTACAGACATTAGGTATTTTTGAAGCCGGAGTATTGGAAAATGAGCAAAGCCTTTGCCGGGACTCGAACCATGGACCTCTGGAATAATCGCCCAACGTGCTGACCACTATACCACGAAGGCAGGCGAAGAAAAAGGAAGAAATACCTTATGACTGTTCTAGAGACTTCGTCAGGCCAGTAGGCATACTGCAGTTTACATAAATGCGCAAGTATTTTAGATATATTAGCTAAAGTAGAACCATCGAAATTATAAAACTAATTTAGTCAATTTAAGAGAGGTTTTGAATTAATCATTTTGTAAAGTGTTTTAGTTTATTTTTATCAACCATTTATTTTATGTTAAAGAGCTTTTTTGTCATCATTCTTTTCCATTTTCCTGCCACAATGCAAACATTTTAGTTCGCACATATTCGAATGAAGTAGAAAGAGATAGTATTTAAAGGAAGGTTTCAGATTGTTGAATCAGAGCATGTTCCGCCTGATGAAGGCCACGCTGCTAATTTAATATTTTGATAGTAGTTTGTCTGCGGCATTGCGTTATTCTCGCCATCAGCCTTGTCATACTGATATTAGGTTTAGTTTGGTTTAATTTATTATGCCAAAGCACACGAGGGCTATCTGCCTAAGGGGAGGGATGCCTTCGTAGAGGACCTTTTCAGATAAACTGGCTCGTGTAGACGTTACACATGACGGAAACCACGAAAACGCCTATGCAGAGAGTCTATTTGTCTGGATTCGAACCCAGGTCGAAATTACCAGTGTTCAGTTACTTGCTGGAGGACTGATATGAGGTTTGAAGCAATTTGCGCGTATTCTCTCTGGACCTTTGGTTAAACTACGCCTTAACTTAATTTAATTTCAATTCATTGCTTTTGACGCCATTAGTTTAATTTCAATTCATTACTTTTGAGTTACGCCCAAAATATTGGCTGGTTCTGTAAGCACAAGCACAGCCTTCTGTTAAATTTCTTAGTTCAGTAAAAGGGTCTTTTGAACCTTAGTGCGTCTGTGTTGTTATTTCTAAAATATAGCGATAATTCGTTTACGTCTTCCAGAGTCTGCCAGTCTAAGTTAGTTTAGGCTGCCAAAAGAGGTAAGACTATTATTCAGTACAGGTCAGTTATTAATGAGTTCAAGTATCTAGCATTAATACACAAAAATGTTTACTTGTTTTGCGTTAAGTTACAGATTCGTCTTAGGCCAGGTGAACAAGGCCACCAAACATTCTCATCATGTTCCTATTTTGATTCTTGGCGAACGTGAGTACGGACTACATATTCCCTTAGAAATCCATTCATGAATGCATCACTGTCCTTACGCAAATAGCCATTGCATTCTTTGCCATAACCAACAAGTCAAAGCCATGAAACCTTTAAATTATACATTTAGATTCATTTGCAGTTCTAATTCTACGACATTACTCCTCGACTATTTTGTTATCTTTTTTTTTTTTTTTTTTTTTTTTTATATTTTTATGTACAATATATAACCCGTTGTTTCTGAAATAAAAGAAATGATAGCACATAATTATTTTGCAATATTTTACAACGGAATTGAAATATTTATTTCTTGAATTATGTACTTCAAACTATCAGAACAAATTTTATGTTCTATACGTTACCAAAATGAGGAAATGAAGTAAACAAAGGGGACCCAGGCAGAACGTCTCCAAAAATATACGTATAATTTTGGTCAAATAAGGGTGTGGTATTTTTTGCATGTTATTTTTACGAAATTTATACGAATAAAAAAACTGAAAATACTGCCGACCCTTTATCGTATTGTCCACACGTTAGTTTTACGAAAATTACACGAATCCAAATGTACTGAAAAAAACTACCGCCTTCATGGCATATTTCATTCACTTTTAAGGATATTATACGAATTCTAAAAAGACTGAAAATAAAGTTTATGAATTTAAAAAAAAATTCAGTGTGTTTCTGACATTTTCCTTTTTCCACGAACATAAAAAAGTTATGCAAATATATTTTTTTTCCAACAGCATTTTAATGCGATACCAAAATGATTTCAGCGTTTAAATTTTCTTTAAGTTTTAAATTATTTCTCCTCTGATTAAAAACCTCTAGGAATTTGAAAACAGTTATGATATTTTATATAAATTTAAATCACTTTAATCATTATTCTAACATTGAGAATAAAACATGTTAATAAATTTTTACATGTGATCTGTATTTGTATATACATCTGGAAAGAAATATATTTTCTTGATTTAAAGAGCTTCAAAATAACTTATTTATTTTCTTACATCAAATTTGTCGTTTTTATTCATATCAACATTTACATAAACTTACACAATTTAATTTCTTTTATGAAAATCCCATTACCCATTTAACTAGAATAAGCTGTAAGTTTGTGTACTTACTGCATTTGGTACAATATTCGCCTTATTTAAACAAATATTGGCAATTAAATTGGATCAAAGCTAAAGCGAATCTTTTATATCTTCTTCCAAGCATGAAATATTTTACATAGCGTAGATGAGAGAAAAAATTGATGCATAGCTAAGAATTGTTCGCATATTAATTTTTATATATGCTGAGTATTCTTACAAAGAAGAGCGAAAAATGCGTTTTGTCAAGACGCAAGAGAAACACGCCAACGCAGAAAATAAACAGGCAAATTGACAACCTTTTATTCGGCGTAGATTTTGTAAAATCCTAATCGATTTCGAGGGCAAAACGGGTTCTCCTTCATCAGGAGCAAAAAATTCTGCAAAAGCGAGAAAGCGAATGTTGATCATATTTATACCCTACAGGCGACCAGTGGAAGAGTTAATAGCGCCATCTGTCGGCAGAAGCTTTCAAAATTCTACTAACTTAAACTACTTACTTCCTAATTTCTACTAGCTTAACCCTTCAGTTTTCATTACTATTTCTGCCGACAGATGGCGTTATCGGCTCCTCCACTGGTCGCCTGTAGGGTATAAATATGATCGACGTTCGCTTTCTTGCTTTTGCATAATTTTTCGCTCCTGATGAAGAGACACCCGTTTTGCCCCCGAAATCAATTGAGATTTTTGAAAATCTACGCCGAATACAAGGTTGTCTGTTTCATTTTAATGTGTTTTGTTTTACGTAGCCGACGGATAAAATAATAAATAAATCAGAAGATGTCGAAAATGTTTAATTTCTTGAACGATAGTTTAATGTAGACTAAAAAGATATGCATCATAATAATAATCAAATTAATATAATCAAAATAATAATAATCAAATTGTTATAATCAAAATTATAATCAAAATTGAGGGGTATTAGGTACACATGAAAGCAATCTTTAATTTATTTACTTTAACTTCTTTTTGAAGCGCTTTGAGAGCAATTTTGTTTTTTCTGTCCGCTAAATTTCACTTTTCAGAAGGCTCATTTAGGTGACTCATTTACGGAAACACTACGTTTTACTCTATCGCTTGCATGCGGATCCAAATGCTGAACGTTCCCGTGTCCAAAATTGCTTAGGTACATGGAGGCAAATGCTCGCCTGCGGTCACTTTGTTTACGACAAAACAAAGTTTTCCCAGCTATCCCAGCTGTAACACAAAGCTGCTACGTATACAGCTGCTATGTAACATTTCTCTTTCACTTGGTTCTCGGAACCACTATTGCTTTTATCTACAGCTAAACGAAAGCAGCCAACAGGCCGTTCATAGAACATCTGTTTTTCATTTCAACAACGGATTTCTTCTTTGCAAGGTTTCTACTACATTTCAGTTAATCTGAAGTAAGTTCACTTTCATTCTTTTCTATAATTATGTTTATTTAAACTATTTATTATTATAATTTTTATTATTATACTAGAATTTCAATTATCTGGACTATATGAAACTTCATTGTTTTCGTCTAAACCAGCATGTTTGGTATTTGGTTAAAGAAAGAAATCTTTACGTTTAAACTTTATGATCTCTCATGAAATAAAATAAGGATAAGTAAAAAATTTCTTCATTTACTGAAGAGCAACGTATTTAGCCTAGAGGAGACTGGTTAAAAGGATTATTTAGATTTTGTCATAGTATGGTTTTGACGTTAGTCCGGATGCTTTGTCCAGTTTGTCTGCATATTTGGAGTTCTAATACTGTTTCGTGCAAAATATTATGGACTTCTGAAATATTTATTGCTAAAGTATGTACTGCTTATGATAAAGAATGATTTTTTATACACCAACTACAGTTAATGATATTTCCAAATGAAGCATATTTTAAGCAATAGTAACAATTTCAATACTTAAAATGAAGTTCTTTGGCTTTTAATAATGCCTGGATTCTTTAGAGCATTCCTTTTATCAAAGACTGCAGTCCTCCTGTAGATCTTTGCCATATTCCCATATTCTCCGGGCTCTTTGAATTAGTTTATGCAGCTTTAGGGCCGTTTCTAGGCCATTGGCTGCCCGCGTACTTTCCTATGATTGCCACCTCCAAATTTATAAAGTGGTGGTCAGTGATACAATTTTATATCATACTAAGTACTCATATATTGAATAAAAAGTGCTTACATATGACAAACAATGACTTACAATGAATTTAAAATATTTAGTCATGGTAACGCGAGAGCCCGGCCATCCCAGATTTTCCCCGCCCACGTACTTCTACGCGCTACACTCCTACTAGGAACTGTACGAAAATCTTCTGTATTCTTTCAGTGGGGCACCTTTCAGGACTATTTCCAAGCTAATCTAGAATCTAAAGTTTTTAGATGTAAAGTAATTTGTCAGGATTCTAGATGTATTACTTTTTTCAATGTATTATGTATTACTTCAATTTTGTCTTTAAGTAGTTGGACTGAGGTCTCATTGCGGAGGGAGAGTAAAAGATAAAAAAATAAAATAAAAAAGTGTTTTTTTAATGAGCTTAAAACTTTTAAAATAATTAATGAACTAAAAGACAAAAACTAATTTATCATATACTTTAGCAAGAGCTGGAGATTAACTAATTTTCTTCGAAAAATTCATCTACAGGTTTAGAATACAAAAACTGTAAACATCTGAGGTGTAAAATATTATTATAATTTTTCCTTTGTATTGTTTTAGGAGCTGTTCTCAAAACATCGGACGAGAAAAAAAATTCGTTTACAAAAGTTTCGCAGGATATTAAAGACAGGTTGAAATCAAAATGTTAGTTTTTATTATTTAACAATAGCTGCAGTTTTGGTATACCTGTAAAATAAACCTAATTCTTAAATTAATTTGATGTCTATTTGTTTCGCATGTATTACAATTCATAATACTTAAAAACAACTTGAAATTTGATATTTATTATTTTATATGGGATAGATTTATATTAACTTTATATTTTAAATAACTCATTGCCATCATATGAGCGCAATCCAAAATGCAGAGCATTTGACAACAATTTAATAAAAAATGATCCAATTTCTAATTGCTTCCTTTTATCCAATTGCTTCATTTAATACCATAAAGCTATGAGATGTAAAACATTGGTACGTCCACACTGTATGCATGTCCCACATGATGTCAGAAGAAAAGTCACATAACATAAATATTTAAAAACTTCAAATCATTCCTAAACAAATTGAGTTTTTCAAATTCCATATTGTATATAACAAGAAATAAATAACATATTTAGATAATTTTGAATTTGCATAATTTTATGAAACTATTACTTTTTTATGAACTGACTGGTTACATTGTAAAAAGGAACTTCTTAAAAATACCTCGATAACGCGCTTCTTCTGTAGAGGTGAACTTTTAGCACTGATCTAATATATTTATCAGATTTAAAACTGAGAAAAATAACAATAATAGATTATAATGCATTGCAAGATTGACTGATATAAATAAAATTTTTACATATCATATTTATGTCTGTAACTATATGCCGAAACGCTTTGAAACAGAAGTTACTCGATTAACTCGCAGATGCTAATTAGCAATATTTTCTTTCACATGTTCTTGATAGACATAATTTTAACAAATTAATATATATATATATATATATATTTGCGTATTATCTGAAGATATGAATGCAATATTTGAGATATTAATCATTCATCTTCAAAGAAAGTAAGCAGAAAAAAAAAACTTCGAAAAGGAAAGGTTTTTACAATATTTCTCCTGGTCTATATTAAAAAATTTTAAGATTTAGCATACTCATTAAAATAACCTAAACGTATGATGTTTTGATCGCCGGTACAGTCGTTTAATGAATTCGGTAATTATCCGTATTTTAGTTTAGTAAATAACTAAATGCTGCAGTTATTTACTAAAGTCAGTTTTACTAAATAACACTTTAAATAAATTATCTGTTTTTTCAAAGGTTATTTTCTTATGCCAGGTAAATGACCGGTAGCATTAATTGACTTACAGCATGGAATACAAGTTTACGAAATATATTGCATATTTTGCAGCCACTTTGAAATGATATATTAAAGTTGATTTTCAGCCTTTAAGTGTAACGTAATTATTAAATAGAAATTTATATTTTTGCATTTATTAGCGCATTTAAATTTTCCAGTAACATACATATTCCATTTTGACGTGCATACCTAAAAGGCGGATATATCAAAATTTGATATAAAAATGACATTTTCGCGTTTAATCATAACGTCCAGAAAAATTTTGCATAGATTTATATAAAATTTATGAGATTAAAATATGTGCATTTAACGAAAAATGCAGTAAAGAGGTAATTGAAGATTTATGCAAATTTTTTACCAAGAATGCGCATTTACACACAGTAAACAGGAGAGTTCAACGACCTAAATTTTTACCAAAATCATTCACATATGCAAAGAAGAAATGGGGAAGATTTAGGTAAATTTCTATCAAATATATAGGTTTTTGTAACGTAAAAAGTCGGGAAGATTTACGTAAAAGTTTACTAAATATATACTCATACGTGAAGCAAACAACTGGAGACATTTACGTATATGCGATAAATATACGTAAATGTTTAGTAAAAATATACGTAAATCCCTGAAATGTACGTATATTATACGTAACAGTTACGAATGAACAGCAAGCTTTCGCATAAATATACCTAAATTTTACGTAAAACTTACGTATATTATAACGTAAAAATAGATGTAAATATCTACTATTTTTTCCGGATATTTTTCATGATTTTTTTACGTTCAACTTAACGTTTTTTATACGAAGGGCCATTTGTAAATTGCACATATTTTTCTCGTACAATATACGAATGCATACTGCCTAGTGACTAAAAACTACCAATACTCGCTATCTGCAGGAAAGCGATTTAATTGCAAACACCAATATCGTTCTCCGAATCTTCTATTTTGAATAATAAATAAAATAATTAGACTAATCTACTTGCCCTTGATTAGCAGTCAGATATTTTTTACTTTTGAAAACCATATTTTACCTTGGTAAAAATTGAGAGGCAATTTTAGTCTATAAATATTGTTGCGTGAGTATGCAGTCGTAATAGATTGAATGCACGCATGTCCGATGATAGGTTGATAAAATTTATTTTATTAAAAGAGCATTTCAGAGTTCTGGAACTTTCCACAGAAATACTAGTACCAGTGTTCACTGTAACACAGCGTACTATTAGTAGTTACACTTCAGGCTACTAAAAACGTTAAACACAACAAAAATCAAGCGCATCTAAAAGGCGGAACTTTCAATATTCCGAAGTCGCTCTGAACTAACACCAGTCAATAACAACTGAGAGCTGATGCTCTCTCCGGTCATAGATACAAACATAATTTTCACCCAGCTGCCGAGATATTTCTAGAACTTCTTGCTTCTTGAAATTAATGGAAGACAGACAGAGTACGGTTACAGTGCATCTAAAATATATTATAATTATTCAATTGGAATATCCATTACGGTGATACCGGAACTGGACCAAAATGTCGCCAAGTTTGGCGACTTTTACTGATTTTTCGCCAATTTTCGAGCCAAAAGTTAGTCTGCAAAGCAGTTGCCAGTTTGGCGATATTTCGCGACATTTATTTAGGATTCAAACGCGCACATTTTCCAGCCCCTTAAACTTTGATGTTTAATATTTTCTGATTTTCTTAGATTTTACCATTAACTAAGAAATGCAGAAGGTCACTTAAATCATGCTGTTTAAATACTATAAGGCATAATATCGAGCCTACTGCGCGTCTTCCGGCAAAGCGAGTTAACCCCAAGCCAACCATACTGTTTCACATAGTGTTCATCTCCCTGTAATATTTGCAGGGAATATCGCGAAGAGAATGGAATTCAGTGCCTGGCATGCAAGAATGGGTACACGACCTTTGTGCTGGAATTGGCTAGAAAATTCACTCTATAACAAAAAACCGACGTACCAAGAATGAGTGGTCCGATGGAGACAAAAATTGGCGGATAGGAAGATTATGTACAGAGTCGAAAATGATTAAAATTTCAGAACAATTGAATAATTTATTTCAGAGTTACATAGTTACAAAGTAAAGAGCTCAATTAGATGTTCACCCACCTATAGCCTGGATGAAAGCTACCACACGGCGTTACATAGACTGATAAAGCTCTCGCGTGGTCTCCTGCGCATTCTTTCTTGCCAAATTTGCGCTAATTATCGGGAGAGGTCATCAACATTCTCTAATAGATGCAGTCGCCTTCCCATCATATCTCAGACATGCTAGATGCGAGAGAGATCTAGCTGGCCAAGGAAGTGTTTGACAAGCTGTAAGACAGTTCATAGCAGCACATGTTGTATGTGGGCTGACATTATCTTGCTGAAAAATAAGGTACTACAAAAGGAAAGGTTGTAAAACAGGTCTCAGAATGTCGCTGACGTACCGCTATGTTGTAAGTGTGCATCTAATGACGGCCAAAGAGGTCCGACTATCAAGAGAAATGGCTCCCCAGACCATAACTCCTGTTTGAGGGCCTGTGTGGCTACAGCACTGAATGCAGGATCAGCACGCTGCTCTGTACGTCTCCAGACACGTCTTCGATGATAGTTAAGACACAGTTGGAAGCAGAATCCGTCGCTAAGGACTATGAGTCCCCAGTCAGCATCATTCCAACCTGATCGAGGCAAGCACCACTGTAATTTTGCTCGACAGTTTACAGGCGTGACTGGTTGGTGGAGTAACGGTCGGTATGAGTGTAGATTTCGCTCTATCAGCTCAGCCGACTGTGAATGTTCGTGGTGGACCTCGTGAGCGGGTCGCACGTCTGATGGTTGACAGCGATGAATGAAGAGCTGTGACAGCTGATCTGACACTCACTCTGTCCTCGCGATCTGCTGTGGCCCTAGGTCGACCGCTACCATCACGACGCTGAACTCTGCCATTGCCCAATCATTCTTGCCAGCATCACTTCGATTCATATGACGAGCGATTCTCCGATTTGCCCATTCTCTCTCTTTCAATCCAATGATACGACCTCTTTCAAACTCTGATAGTTGCTCGTAATCAGCTCGAATCCTGCGGTGAGGCATTTTTTCAGACATTAAACGGTATCGTAAAGTGCAAATACGACAGAAACTTTTAACAACAGTTCAAGAACAGCTCCTTATATCAAATCTGCTGGATGCGCTAGAGATCGCACTATTCATTCAGTAGACACCAGATTTTAATCATTTGCATATTTGTTCATAGCATTTATGCACACGAAATTTCAACGCAATCGGATGACTCCTGCTTGGTGCGCGGATTTTTTTGCTATAGAGTGTAAAAAATATATTTGTGAGCATTGTTGTTGCTATATAAATAAGTAAACAGAGAAAAAGAAAGTTATTAGTCATTTTAATTTGTTTCTTTTTTAGTAAGTTTTTATTTATTCTGAATCTCTTTAACTACTATTACTACAAATTTTGAATACATTGGAATATATTCCTTCTACAGACAATGCTAGAAACGAGATGTAAGACAGAATAAACTAGATAAACAAAATGAACGAGATAATACACCTAACACGCACATACACGTAAAATGAGAAATAAACGAGATATATAAACGGGATAAACGAAAATATCAAATGTCAAGTATCGTTTTCAACGTTAACTTTTAAAACAACAATTAATATAAAATAAACGTTTGACAAATTACCTGCTGTGTGAGTTGTATTTAAATTACATGGTAGTTATGTATAATTTACACGGTAATTAGTGCTTTAAGAATTCTATGAATATAATCATTTATACTAGTTTGAAACTACCAATAATGAAACTAAGTACCTTCGCCACTATTGAGGCACGGAAGTGGTAGGAAAAATTAGTGAAAGATTTGTAAAATTTTGTGTAACCAGAAATGATTTTTCAGCTGAATAAATAGAACGTGTAAAAGATCATTATATCGTAATACAAAATACGTTTAAAATAGCGAATTGGTTATCTTTGCAAAAAATTAATTTAAATGGAAACATTGCAAGTGTGATAGAAAGTGGGGTAGCAAAGCTGATGTTATAATTATTTGTAAGTACGTAGGAAAGATTAATAAGATGCACGGTCATCTCTGTCTGAACTTCAAGTTTTACAGCAATTTTTCATTTTGTTTACTAGATTGTCCTTGATGCTCTAGGATGAATAGAACCATGATGAATAACACTTTGGATCTCCTGGAGAATTCTAAGGGAGGAGGAGTTGTAGTAAAGCAAGTCGGCATTCTAGTACGACCTACATATGTCTATCGGATTTCAATCAAGAGATTATGTGGGTCACTCTATCTGCTGGATTACTTCGCCTCTGAGAAATTCACTCACTAGTGCAGCAAGTATAGTGTTTGAGTATTATCGTACAAAAGCAGAAAGTGATTACCAGTTTCCCTTTAAATAATTTGACATATCATCATCAAGAATGTCATCTCTTTACGTTTCAGTGTTAATAGTTGCACTGATGAAGGCCAAAACAAGATTAGTGATGCCCTCTCACACCTTTATTCCACCGTCTTTCTACCAATTATTTCACAGTTGTTTTCAGGTTTATTATACGTGTTTTATGACCTCCAGATTGTGACACATCTGAAGTCACTCTCCAAATAAAAACGTGACAGATTTAAGAGAACTCGGCTCTAATACGTGGTGCACAAATCACGATTATCTCTGCACTACTTTATCCCGAGTCAGTTACACAATGTGTGTTTCCTCGAATACTGCTTTGTTTTATGTCATTCAAGGTACATCTGAATAGCCCAGCTCCTGTAGCTGGAGCAAATTACCTTGCATTCTTGTGTGACATGAGTTGTCTATTTCGTTTAGCAATTATTGCAAGATAACTATCTTGAGAGTCTGCTGTGTATGTTTTCGACGTTCAGCTAATTGGCCACATACATTACCAATGATTTTATAATCCTTTATAGATTTTTGACATGACATCTTTGGCTACTTTTATATCTTCAATAGACCTGTCTCAGTGTCTGTATTTTTTGTATTTTCCTACTCATAAGCCATTTCTCACAATCCGTTAGATGTCTGTTCAATAACATGTTCCGCCTTCCCCACGCCTAAATTTTATCCAAGCATTCGCATAATATTTGGAATTAGAAATTTTAGCTTCCCTTGCTCTCCTTTCAAAACGTCCGAAAGAACTGACGCAAAAATTCCATGTTTCTGAGAAACGAAGGTCGATTCCATTCTACTATGTGATAACATTCACTTTGAGCTACCAATTAACTGTCTTTTATTGGATTTCCATTAATGGAGATAAGATAAACCCACTTTTTATATTTTTCTGTAACCTTTTATAAAACTGTACAAATAGGGAAAATGATAGCGAATAATTTGTCATTAACTTATTAAATTTGCCATGTGCAATATTTTGACTCTAACATTATTACTTAACAAGAACATCTTCACAGCTGGAAAATAAGCAATAAAAATTACTTATTTTTCGGTACTCCTTTTGCTTAAAAAATTCAACATTTGAAAACCTATGAATTCAGGCATCAGAGTATAAAATTCTAGAAAACTCTACCAAATCCATCCATTAAAATATCCAAACATCTATCTAAATTTTAAAATGGAAAACCAAACAAAAAACAGTCAGGATAGAAATTTATACAGAAGGATCAAATTATGATAATGAAGTAATATCAGCAATAATTATATAAAAAAGAAAACAGCAATATGATATATTTAAATTTCATCTACTACTACTTAATTTCTGTTAATTTTAGTTTAAATTATTTGATTGTTCAGTTGAGACCCAAGTGCAGTCATTATTTTCTGTTATCCCTCCCGAGTTGGGAAGTGGCTGCAAATATTAGTGGTTTAATAAAAGAGGATTTAAAATCCTTCTTACGTGCAGTTATTCTACCACTTAACGACAGTATTTTACCACAGAACATAGCTGCATTCAGCTCCTTTTCAAGATCAGGACTTTAACTACTTCACGAATATGTTCGCCAAAAGTATGCATAGAACACTCAGTCCTGACACAGTGTTCGTTACAAAAATCAAGTGCTGTGGCAAAATTCTTGCAACTAAACTATCCTAACGGGGCAGACAGGAGAGACAGGGTGATATATCTTAACTTTCTAGAGTGATGTAGAGTGCCATTGAGAACATTACCGGGTGCCAAATCTGGCACGCGTGCCATAGGTTGCCGAAGCCTCCTCTGAACTGTTCTATGTACCACGAACTATGAAAGAACCATTAATTTTTCAATAAACTACATCTGCACTGAACTCATAATCATGATATATGAACTATTTTGTAAACCGCTATTAAAATGAACTACATCTGCACTGAATTTATAATTATGATATACGAAACATTTTGTGAGCCACCATTAAAATGAATTATCAACTAAGACTGAACTATTAACCAGAAATTTTGGTATTAAAATAAGTTAGAGAATGCAAAATTTGAGATAATTATAAATTAGTGTAAACTCAATGTAAAATTAAATGTAAAAGTATAGTAACTATGTAAAATGCATGTTATTTCTGTAAAATATATGTTAATGTATGTTATACTTGTTTTTATGTAAAGATGTACCAAAATCATTGTAATGTAAATTACCAAAATATTTTAAACCAGATAATAGTGTAACACTATTGTGTATGAAATGATACCAATAAAGCACCTGGACTAAAGCTGAAATTCCAAACGATCTGCTGGAGGTGACAGGATCGGTAATGTAGAATGGATCAAGCGTTTATATTTGCGGGCTCTAGAGATCGTCTGTAACTCTGTAGAATGCTGATATTTCTGGACAGTTCATATTATGTGTGCAATACCTGCTTCACCGTATGGTAAATTAGTGGTGTCCCCTGTACTTTTACCTATACCCACATCTACTAAAAAAGCACACAAATCATACTGAATACGTTTCATAGTCATTATTTCGACGAAGCGTCAGCGGTGCCGAAAGCTTGTTAACCGGTAAGATCAGATACACGCTGACGATTTCATGTTTTTAAGGATTTCTTTAAACATCATATAAAGTATATGGCAGTAATTTATTTGTATTTCAGGTTTAATTATCTGGAAAGTTAACGTCATTCAAGAATTAGAGAACTACCTTCAAATATAGTTCGACCGCCTTATCCGCGACCGTGAGCGCAAACACGCATGCGCCATTCGGACCGAATTATTCTCAAAATAGGGTGGAAGGATGGGGACTTTCTTTCCTTCCAGCATATCTCTTTCCGGAGAACAGAACACTTTCACGTGACCATTCACGTCGCAGCAAGTAATAACACCCCTTTTGGACGAGTCTATGTGTTTTGGCAGAATGTCAGCCAGGGTTGCGTTTGAGACGGTCGAGCTATACTAGCGAAATGAAATCGTCTTACAGCTGCAAGGAAAATTACTCTTGACTGCGCAGCAGCTACACGTACGCCAGATAAATAAACTTACTGCCTACCGAAGACTGTGCCCTGCATAAAAAAGTGCAGAATTTTAATTTTTTATCTTGTGTCTTTATGGGTGGTGTCGCCTGCATCAGTGTTAAATCACAAATGTCTGGTAGCGACATCTTTCTACTGAGGTTAATTAATAAGGTAGATCTCAATATACTACTTTTATAAGCAGAAACCCTATACGAAGCTTGTTATAAAATGGCTTTGAACGATGAGGAATCATGAACAATGGAAGCACCAATTGGCAGATTTTTAACATAGCTTCTGTAACCAAGCAGAAACGTACAAACAAAATTCTGCAACTCCAAACGAAATAAGTTAGGTGGCTGCTAAAGATTCAAAGTTTCTTTTGACTGGTGATAAGGCCCACCTTTTTGAGCGTTCTGGTTGGTAAATGTTTTGAAATTGATCTGAGGATCACCATTTGAGAAAGCGCAATGAATCTTTGTCCTTTTCAAAACGTTTAAGATATTTTAGGATTAAGTTGCAGCAACCTAACTTTTAAAATTATCCACTTTTCCAAAGCCTCCAGGACACCAAATCTCGAGAATCTGTAGAGTCATTAGGACTTTTTGAAGCAGGAGATTAGAAAAGTGAACGGTACCTTCACCGGGACTTGAACTTGGACCTCTTGAATACGCGCTGAATATGCTACTGTTGCATCACGAAGGCATGCTGGAAGAAAGGACAAAATACCTTATATACAACCCCTTTTAAACGGCAACTGGGGGCTAGGGGACTCTATTGCCAAATCCTCGTGGTGATGAATTATTGTCCACTATCAGTTCGGGCGCCTTTTGTAGAGCCATTAGGATTTTTGATGCTGGAGGTATGAAAATGTACAGTGCCTTCTCCGGGACTCAAACCTGGACCTCTCGAATGCGTGCCGAGTATGCTAACGTTATACCACGAAAACATGCTGGAAAGCAATGAGAAAGTACCTCGTAATGCTTCTACGTCATTTTCTGACTACGTCATTTCTGACATTTTACTACCGTCGTAACATTTTCTGACTAAGATATGCCATGATTTCTTATTTTTGTACATTTGTATTTTCTCTATAGATTTTGCCAAATACACATAGCATATTTGTTTCTTTCTTTCATTGTAATTTTTTATGTAAAACGTGCAACGTTCGCTTTCAAATATTGTGATTTATGGGAAATTTTCCAGTTATTGTATAATTATGTACACCAGTATACTAATTAAGATAAGCATAAGTGTAAAAAGTAATCTACACGTACATTTGCTTTTAGCCTTGGATCTATATAAATTATGTTATTTAATAACAGAAAAGCATTTGCTTTTGTACATTTGGAGCAGAAAGTAAAACAAATTCTTTAAATTGCAGGGCCAACAGATTTAGATAAGTGAGCTTAAAATATATACATTTGCCAGCAAATGAGAAAATTTTTTCATTCAAAGTGGACACCGGTATGTGTGATTAGCGCTTCATGAAGCAAAGATTTGTTTGAAAATGGTCCTTATTAAGCGCTTCCCAGCCAAATTAATTAAGATGACTAGATAAGAAATTCCTGCTATTTTTACGACATTTGTGTTAATTTAGTTTCTAGACTTGGTTTAGTTTTTTCCTAAATATTGATGGGATTGAAAGCTGGGTTTTAATTACACTTAAGAATATAATTAATTTTGCTTTAATTACATTTTGTTATTTGTTTTAATTACTGTAAAGTAGACAATTAATTATTCCAGTTCTTGAATTTTCTGATGCGGCTTCAATTTTTAATCTTAATTCTACTTTGTGTGCTTTTTAACTACTGCTATAGCATAAATAATAGAATATTCATTCTTCATTAAATTATCCCAAATTAGACAATACACACATTATTTAGTCAGTATCAGCTCTGTGCGGAGTATTGTTTCCTATTATTTGTCATTATTCTGTTTGCGCTGCTTTTGAAACATTTTCTATTATACCTTTAGAGTAAGGTATAAATTTAATTTTCGCACCTTTCAAAGAAATGCATATTATTTACGCAGAATGCTTCAGAAAGATTCCACGATTAAATATTGTTATTTTCTGACTTATTCCCTACCCTTTTTACTGGTTTTAAAGCTTGAAAATCAAAAGGGGAGTATTGTGCAGTGTATACAGTGTCTAAAAAGAATGGGTAATGGAAGAATGTGTCAGACTGAGAAAAGATTAAAAAATATACGTGAATAAATATCCAAATATTGTTATATCATATTTTTCAATAAAACCCAGTCATAGTTTTCTTTATTAACGCTATTCATTCTATTTTCACACTAAACGTTACTATATAATCTTTATATTATGTATAAAAAAGAAATTCCTTATTAAGTAATTTAAACCTAGAGATAGATTATTAGGGCAATGGTGTGTGAAAATAAATTCCATAATTTATGAGGATAACGAATGGAGAAGTGTATTTTCGAAAATAAGGAAAAAGAGTTTAAAATTGCGTTAAGCAAAGTATAATTTTTAAATCAGATGTTAAAATAACTGAAAGATAAAATGTGCAAACGAGTAGAAGTCTCGATTAAATATAGTGTCTCTTAAATAGTTAGTCATAGAGCCATCACTCCAATTTAAGAAAATTCGAAAATGTAAGCTTTCTTTATGATAATTTTGGTTCCGTGACAGTTTTAGTAAAATTGGATAAGATTTTATAATGGCCCCGCATATTACAAAGAAATTAATGAGAACTACGTTCCACAACCATGTTAATCAAACAAAACAAAAAAATCATTTCAAAATTAGCATGGATATTAAAAGTTAAAATATTTAGGGCCAACTTCAAATGTTGCTAAAGACAGCCAGTATGTTAAATTTTCGAATACAATTTTTAGGCTTCAAAATTTTACTTGCGAAAAATAATAAAAGTGAAATTTTAATGAAATTTAGTTTTTTTTAACTTTTTTTTTTGTAATGATGTTATTTTCTTATATTGAGTATAGTTTAAGCGATATATACAATACAGTCACATTAATTTGATTATCATTTAATAGCCTGAACAACCATCATGTGCAAAGCGACGAGAGGTAGACGAGTTGAGAGGGACTCGGATGAATATAGAATCATGTGCTGTGCAGTTGGCAGCTTGGGGATTGTGCGCAGTGGAGCATCCACAGAATGAAACTCCTGCGGGAGATGGTCCCAGAAATTCTCGACTGTACTAAGTTTCAATCCAACAGCTTATGTACATTCCTAGCTGTTATGATATGTCGCACTGTTGTGCTGGGAAATGCCATCACTCCAATCTGCATATATACGAGTGTACATGGTCTTCAAGGATCAACGCATACTTCATGTGATAAGAAGTTTCATCCACAATGATGAGCAAACCCAGAGAACGAATGCCACGAAGGTAACATAAAGTTGCTTCCGCCATCTTGTACTCGTCCACAAATTGTTGAGAATTGTTTGTTTTTCGATGCTTCTAGCAACGTTCATTAGCCCGATAAAGCAAAAATCGCAAAAATCAGTCTTTGGCCAATCAATAGAGATACACGTTTGTTACTGCTGAGTAAGTTCCAATCACTTCCCCCGATAAACAGTCGCTGGCCATGTATACTCTAATACTTCCACGTTCCCAGGGGACTTCTTAACCAGTTCCTTTCTTCACCCATAATGGTGTTTCGTTCGCTTTCTTTAGCGAATGCTTATTCTTATTTTATTAATTTTTCTTAACTACGATGTGGAGGTAACTAAATATTTTGGAAATTTTTCAGTAATTAAAACACCTTGGTCCTTGGTCACCATATGTCAGCCTCGGGGCTCCATACGCAAGAAGGTTCCCTGAACTGTCGTTTTGTACACAAAAGCAGTAGACTCTTTTCTCATTGACGAAACAGTCTTCCAGTATTACATGTTCCAGTATATCTGTGGTTGGTGATGTTTAGCAGTTTCCACACTGCTTATTTTCTATATTGCCATTTTATAAATATTACATCATAAATGTAGTCATGTTATAAAAAATTAGTGTGAAATGTGAAATTCGATGGTAAATGGACGTGGCAACATTCAGCAGTCATAGTCCACATTACAAAGTCTCAACAGAGACAGGAAGCTTAAATTTTTAAGTCTTGATTTATTTACTCAAAACTGCTTCCCTTTTAAATTCACAAAATAAAACTTAATGCTATGAAGTTTTGTGTACCGAAAACATTTTTACGTAATTATTTATAGTTTGTTTCCGCTCTGTATTTGCTATAATACACTCTATCCAATAAGGTCTTTATGCGGCTTTTAGTTTCGTAGCCATTGGTCATAGATGCATACTTTCAGCTATAGAAGTGTTTTAAATGGCTCAAACATTCATGATTTGTCAGATTTAAAAAATGAGTAAGTTTTCAAAATATTTCGAAATTCTATCACTTTTTGCAGTATCTCGGTCGTTAAAGTAACCGTTTACAGTACTAATCATAAAAGATAAAACACAAAACGTTTAACTCCCGTACAACAAAAATTAAACAAAATATTTAATTTCGAAATTTGGACGTTTGGAATGTTTGCCTTCATCTTGGCTTCGCTTGAGTCACATAAGAAATTAGAGTAATTCGAGGCTCACTTTTTCCTTTCAATATCACTTAATCATCTTCTTTGGTGATATATTGTTACACACGGTGCACTGAAATAATTTTCAACTAAGTACTTTCTAAGATTTTAAATGACAAAAGTACGATATAAACAGTCTTACATAGTTTTATTACTTGTAACAGAGCTCGACACTTAATCTATTAGCATAAAATACCTCTTTCGTAACCTGACATTTTATATTTACAAATCTACACATTTCGTTCTTGAATTTGGGAGAGACCTTAAAATATGATTTCAAATTTTGAAATTAAATATATCGGTCATTCTTTGTCGCACACGAGTCAAACGTTTTCTGTTATATTTTTTTGTAACTAGTTGTAAACATTCGTTAAATATATTACAGGGACTGGGAGACCGAAAAATTACATTTCGTAAATTTTACAAAAATTGCTTTTAAAAAATAATATAACACTAACATTTATGTTATTTAAAACATTTTTGCGACTGAAAATCTACATAGACGACCAATGGTTTCGAAAATAAAGGCTGCATGAGTAGACTGTTATGAACAGAGTGTAAATTGATTACAATATGCATTCACCTATACATATGCATAATCATTTAAAGTGGACTCCGGAAAGTAAATTAGTGTGTAATGCATTCCTTGTCTTTCATTTCTACCTATCCAAATACCTTGTTTAAATATCTCTTTTAGTCTATACATATGCACACGCTGTTAATTTTTAATAATACCTTTAAAATCTGTAGTAGGCATTTTATTCTAGTTATATTGAAGTATACAACTACAGAGATTGGATTCTAATAATTTTATTTAAGGCATATGAAATCTGTATCTTGGGTATACAGATTTATAAATTCCTAAAATTAACTCTAAAATTCCACTCAGTTAAAGTTAGTGGGCATTGCTGCAATGTTATTGCAGTAAATACAAGAAAATGTATGATTTTGTCCAGCCTGAGATTGATCATTGAAAGGCCTTGAAGTTGAACTTTGAAATTCTTACTCACATTCTTAGATTTAAATTGTGTACAGAAAGTCTTGTTTTACTCATGTTATTTATACAAATTTACTGTACTGCACACTAATTACTTGTAGAGTCTCAGCTTCTTTGGAAGCATAAACTAAAACGAGCCTCAAACTGAAAGTTAGGCGACTTATCGCTACGTTCATTACGAACACAGAGAAACATAAGAAGGGTGTAAAAGACCTTTGTATTGCACTCAGAAATTTAGCAGAAGGTATTTCTTGTGCTTACAGAACCAGCTACCGCTTATGGTGTAACTCAAAATATATGAATTTAAATCATGTTTAAGTAAGTCATTATTTAACCAAAGGCTGCATAGAATAAATAACGTGCAAGTTGGCTTCAACGTATACCGGCGTGACAAGCCTAATGCCAAGAAATACTGCAAAGCCGCAGGAAGACTACTATTGAAGATATTCAACTAATAACGTGATCTTCAGCATGCGGAACATTCTGTGATTCAACGATATAAAACCTTCCTTTAAATAATGTCCCTTTCTACCTGATTTGAGTACTCGCGAACTAAAAATTGCGTTCTGGCAGGAAAACGGAAAAGGAAAAAAGTAAAGCTCTTTAACATAAAATAAATGATTAGCTAAAAATAAATAAATCCTTACATACTATTGCAAGCAAATATTCTTCATAAATAACTTACTGCACGTTTCATTAACCTAAACCGTAAGTAACTAATATCTAAAATTTTCTTGGAAAATGGAATCCCATTATTTCTAAACACTAAAATTTTATTAGATCAAGCTCGGTATCTTTAGGTGACAGGTTTTAGGCATGAAACTGTTAACAGTTGTAAGCTATAAGAGTACAGATTCTACTGTTATTTTGCAGATTATTGCATAAAAACGACAACTACTTTTGCAAGTTAAAATTAAATTAGAATACATGAGCTAGACAAACAGATAGTGGATACTGGTGGCATAAATCCTTGTCTAAGGTTAAACACCAGGAGCATCATACTTTATTTACTTTAACGCTAAAATAGAGGCATCCTCGTTTATTATTTCAGATTTATTATTTATTATTATTTCAGAAGATTATGCTTTGTTAAAGCATACATTAGTCTTCCGGTCTTAAATTTAACTTCTCTTTGAAAGGGAACTAAATTTCTTTACTTGTTAGCTATTTAAAAATTTTAGTAATTTATGCATACGTTTCAAAGCGAGAGAATACAGTTCTGTGGGAAGTTTAGTTTGAGTGTTTATCTTAGCCAGAGTAATCCGGTGTTCCAGATATTCCCCTGAAGCCTTTGTCGAAAAGCCTTTCTGTAAACTGCATGTAACTATTGGAATTCACGTTGATTTGCGACGAAAGGAGTGAATCACAAGAATTATTAGCTTTAATTACTAAGTAAGATATCTTCATAATCAAATGTATGTATACTTTTTAATATATTAAAATTTTTCCTTTCAAGGCACTTTACCTTTTTAAAAATAAGAACTAGCTTTTTCTAAAATAATTAATTTTCCTAATATGCAGAAATCCTTATAAAACTTCTCGAAATGAGACTATGTTCAGAGAAATTATGCTGAAATGATAATAATTGGTTAGGAAAATATCACATCAAATATAAGTTAAATTCGTGTCATTTGGTAAATTACTAAATTTATCAGACATAGCATCTAAACCAAAAATACTGATAACACGATGGTGTTCTCTATGATAAGTTTTCTTTTTTTCATTTGATTTTAAACACCTATCAGTTTGCAATTTTTTACAGATTTTTGTTGCTTATATTTTTTATATATAGTGAAAATCCATGTACTTTCACGCTCTGTAATATTACTGTTTTCAAAGTTGCATACAGTGAAGTGTGAGATATAAACCTTGGAATACTGACTGTAGATTAAAAAGTAAGCACTTTTAATTTTTCAAATTTTTTCTTCTGTTCAGATGTAATTTACGTCAGAAAGGGCTTCCTGGACGGTAATGAATATGTTGCGCAATGTTAAAAAATTAATTTTAACAAGTTTTATGTATTGTGTCTCAAATCTTTACGACAAACGTTGGGAATAGGTAGAGAATTTCGGTATGAACCATTTCCATGTAGGTGTTCATGATCAGACACGCAGTAAAAGAAAAGCGAAAATTCAGCGAGAGCATAATACAAAAAATCAGTGTTACATTATTAGGCGAAATTAAACAGTACCGCAACTGGTAAACACCAACGACCATAAAATGGTAAACATTTTTAAAGATACCAGGAGTTCTTTGGATATTAGCAACAGCTAATACATTAATAATAATGGCTAATAAGGACATTAGCAACAGCTAATACATTAATAATAATGGCTAATAAGGACATTAGCAACAGCTAATACATTAATAATGACAGCTAATAAGGACATTAGCAAGTGCAAATAAATAAATATTTGAAAAAATAGTTAAAAGAAAACTATCTGAACCAGAGTAAGAGAGAAGAAAGAACATTCGGTAACTGAAAGCAAAATACTAATTAATTTTCAACCAAAGAATAAGCAGTTTTGTTAAATTAGTTTCTTCAAACCTAAAAAGAGCATGCTAAACCAAAAATTAAGTAATTCAAATCAAAATATATTTCTCATTTGCCACAAAAAAGTTATTTGAATCACATTAGCAGATTCTCCCTCTTTTTCATTTCCATAGATATATTTGATTTAGTGCGTCGTAATATAACTGCAAGTAAAGTTGTATACCTCTCAAGAACTTTTATTCCAGGTTTTGTATACTGAAGTTTATAACGGCGCATGGGATTACGAAAGCAGTTTCTCTCTTTCATAAAATCATGAAAAAGAGAACTTATAAAACAGCTTTGCATATAAAAGTTTGTGTCATACATTTTTCTCTTTACATAATAAAGTTATTCCTTCATAGCAAAATACACTTCTCGACATTGAAAATGCAATACTAAGAAGGAGTGGTCAGAAAATAATGAAATTTGGAAAAAAGAAAGAGACAGCAAGCAGCAACAAGTGATCTCTATTTCAAAATGATAGTCAGAATACAGAGCGAGAACGGCGTCGGCTCAGTAGGGTGTAGGACCACCGCGGACAGCGATGCACGAAGAAACGTCAAGGCATAGAGTCAATAAGAGTGCGGATGGTGTCCTGAGGGATGGCTCTTACATTCCCTTTCAACCACTTGCCACGGTTCGTCTTCTGAAGGAGGCAGGGGCAGAGTCTGCACACAGCGTCCAATCACATCCCACACATGTTCGATTGGTGACAGGTCAGGAGAGTACGATGGCCAGGGAAGCATCTGTATACCCTGCAGAGCCTGTTGGCAGATGCGGACAACGTGTGGTTCTGCTGAAAATTTGCATTAGACCGCTCCTGAAGGTAGGGGATTGCCACCAACCCCAGTATATTATTCAAGCTTCGTTGGTCCGTCATAGTGCTCTGAATACGAACTAGAAGTGACCTGGAATCGTAAGCAATAGCGCCCCAAACCATTATGCCCCGTTGTCGCGCGGTGGGGCGTTCCATATTTACTGCCGAATTAGATCTGTCCCCACGTCGACGCAACACATGTATGCGGCGACTCTCACTGGATAAACAGAAGAGTGATTCATCTGAGAACACGACGTTTCTTCATTCTGTCATCACATCGCTCCAGTCCGGCACCATTCTAAACATTGGCGTCTATGCTGTGGGGTCAATGGCAGTCTTCTTAACGGACGCCGTAAATGCAGGCCACGTTTAACCAATCGACGGGAAATGGTTCTCGTCGACACGGGAAAATCCAGGGTATCTTTGCACATGCTGCAGAATAGTGGTACAAATGACTTACAGGACCGCCACAGCCTGTCGGCGGATGCGTCGATCCACGCGTGCTGGCTGCACGTGCACCCCTCCTTCTTCTCACATTCCCTTGTTCCAACCATGTTCGCCATAGCCGATGCACCGTGCTCGCATCCCATGTGGGTATCAGCTGTGATTTGAAGTAAGTACAAACCCGCCCTTCTCAGTCCGATCGCCATACCCCTCGTAAAATCGTCTATCTGCTGGAAGTGCCTTCGTTGACGGCGGCCTGGCATTCTCTCCTATTACACGTATCCTCCGGGACAAAAACCAACTTTCTTCGATTATTCGTCTGGCAGAAATAACGACACGAATATTGCCCATTCTGCTCGTTCCTTCCCTTATATCTTGCTTCAAGTGCGTCGGAGAACTGCGCATTTCACATCATTCGCATAACTTAGTGACGTGCGTCTACTCTAAAATTTGCATAAGTTTCTGACCACTCCTTCTTGGTGTTGCATTTTCAATGTCGAGCAGTGTAAATTACATAGAGGAAATGTGAAGATGTGCTAAGAATTATCTTATAATAGGTCAACTAAGAAGCTGCTAAGCAAGCGCATTTTGAAGTTCAGATACTGTACCTCACATATCGAGAAATTGAAAACAAAGCATTTAAATATTACTTGATTACTGACAAGCTATTATTTAATTTAAATATGAACACACACACATAATATATATGTGTGTGTTATATATATATATATATATATATATATATATATGTGATGTGTGTGTGTGTATGTGTGTGTTTATATATATATATATATACTTATAAACATAAAGTATACAAGGCGGTTTGTGTGAATGAACATTTTTTAATACATGCATAATTAAACTGGTAAGAACGAAAATATTATCTAGAGACTGAGATTCAAACAGAAGCTAATAGTTGCATGTTAAATGCATCTAATGTGTAATTAAAATCTAAAAAATCGCTTTCACTCAAAAATCTTAATAGAAGAATACTGTTTCTTCTGCTAATTTCTTGTTGAGTTCAGCAAATTTTTAAATACGTATTAGATAATAAACACTTATTCTTATGCAACATGCTCATATTATTCTTTATTCAAAATCTCTCCCCTTTATCTAATTTAAAATATTCTTAAATAATGAGATATCGAACAAAAAACGATCATTTGACAAATATTTTCAAATTCACACGAAAGACGTTTTATTTTGGTATAGTTAAATGCATTTTTCAGATACTCTAAGATAAACAGGAGTAGAATACAGATAAAATTAAGTTATTCTGCACAGTTGTGTGCAATATCATGTCTATTTGCTTTTAAACCTACAACTGAGGAAATTTCGAATATAGTTCTGACTTAAAAAATTAATCATGGCATCAATTTTCTCATACAAATGGCTTTCTCAGTCTGCCAAATATATAGAAATTTTTCTAATGCACCACATATAATTTTAATGTGCTAATGAGAGATGTGTCTGAGTTCGTTGCTTTTAACAGAAACGACTAAATTTACACACTTTTAGAATGATTTCGGTGCCATTTAATTAAAGTTTAACATGTAAGAAATACTTACATTTTAAAACCATTTGGGCATAAGAGGATATTTAAAAGTAGCAGACGATATTTATCATTTCAGATAATAACTGATGGAATTTGTTCTGAACTCTAAGGCCGCATCGTAATTTTCATGATGAAAGGGCTTTTCTTCAAACTCTTAGCGGTACTGATCTCCATTTCTCTTCGACTATTTTCCCGAGTCCAATAATTGTGGTAGGTTTGTGCTCAGAAAGAGATCAAATTTCACTAGACCAAAGACACAAAATAATTCACAAGTAAAACGCTAGGGGACTTGGGGAAACGGTAGGAATACGTTGTAAAGGCATACACGCAACACCATTATCAGTCTCAACTTTTTCAACTAATGTAGTGGTACTTTTAGAAGTACAGCTTGTTGCTTTTCCTTGATGAATTTCACTCTCTGAAAGTCAGTGGGTTAAAGAAACAGAATTTCTTCTGTAAATATCGGACACAAACTTTGCTTTTCGATAGTACCTTGAGTTTATTTTTGAATTTTTTTTGTTCTTATTATTAATTTCCCACTGAAAGAGAATTCTGCGACAATCATAAACCACTTACGGAAACTTTTTTGGCACTGATAAAACCCGGTTTGTACATTTTTTCTTCTTTTCCCATAATAAATAGATCTTTTTTATTGAAGTCGTTTAGTTAAACCCATACTTGTTCAAAAGCCACAACGGAGTTCCATTTATCTCTTCCTAACAGTTTTAATACAGGATTATACTAATTCCTCTGCTTTGAACCACATGGCTCCAGAAAAGTGGTGAGCATTATGCTTTTTAGCTTTTTGATATTTTTTTGCAACTAATTTCTGCGTCAGTGGTTTTTCTCTTGTTATCAAAGATTTATCTTCAGAAACATTAGAAACAGTACGTACATTTTGCGGGGAATACTCGAAAAATCGGAGAAAAAACATTTTGGAGCCTTTTTTCACAGGTAGAAAAAACGATTGGCGATCGTTTCCTTTTCCGATTAATGACGTTTCTTACTTCACCCTTAGAAATTTTAATACAATGCATTTCACAATGTTTTCGAATTACTCAGTAGAAATATTTCTCGTCTTAAAGCGCAAAAACATATTTTTCAATCCACAGATTACTTACATGCGGTATTTGGGGGAAAGAATATATATTTAAAAGTAGCAGAAGTTATTTATCATTTCAGATAATAAGATGTTGACAGAAAGTTTTATTGGAGAAAATTTGCTTATTTAGGATTCTTTTCGAAGTTATCCTAAAATTGTGCAAATCCCTCTGTATTTCTAACGTGCTACTGAAATATTAGTCTTAAGTCAATTGCTTCTCAATTCTTTGATGATGAAAAAATAGTTTCGTTTAAGTAATTATATTAACAGAAACAATGTACTAGATTGGAAGATACGGCATAGAACTCGACGGTTGCAGCTTTCATAGACAACTTTCCAAGGAAATTGGTTTTTGAGCTCACGTTACACGTGGGGCAAAACAATGAAAACTCTGGTGCAGTAACCGGTCCTCCAGAATTTGAACTGGGGTACAGCTACTAGAGTTCAGCAATTTTATCGCTCAAGAGCTGGTCTGCATTTTATTCTAAAGAAAGGCATGATTTGGTTGCTAGGCCTAATATAAAGAAAGTCCTAAAATATTTATGAAACATTATATAATTATTTCCTACTGTTAGAGTTTAATTAATTTTTTATTAACACAAGCACAAATATTTCTTTATTTCTATCATTAACTTCAAAGATATAAAATTAAATACTGTTTTCAAGATCTGAAGTATGTAATTTATTATACTATAGATTTTTCTGCAAAATGTATAAAACGTAGCTAGAGATTGCAACCCTGAAGGTGATGATGGATGATGAAAGAGATTCCTTACAGTAGGTTCATTTCTGACCTGTGAAGCCGATTTCATCATCTCGCTCTGAAATAACGCCCAGAAGTCTTCATTATCTATTACTATCTCATTTTCTTTTATTGTTGAGATAAATATAAATTATCTTCTTGAAGCAAATCAACGTACAAGTTTTTTAATTGCTAATATTATTCTGATTTTTAACATTGCATGCTAACCCAGAGAACAACAAAACAAAAGAACTTAAAAGGAAAATTAATAAATTAATCTAGAAAAAATAACACTTGCCCCCGATAAGATATCTACAGATTGCATTGGAAAGCAGAGGCGGCGTTTCGTTTACATATTTTGAAAACTTGTGATTCAATTGAAAAAAAATAAAAGATTGATTTTTTCTTGTTTTCTCTTATTTTCAAAACATCTGGTAAGTTCTTCCCATTTTAATAATCTTTTTAAATTTGTTAACGAGATATATTAAAGTCGCACTGTCATAGATATCAGAATGTAAAATAAAATTCATCATTTTAACAAAATGGACATCGTGTCTGATATGTTATACGAGTATAGTTTTATTTTTGGTGCTCTGGTTTGTAATTTTATCTATTGTTGTGATACGAAAAATATTAAGCATTTTTATGGCATCCGGTAAAATAAAAACGAAGCGATAGAAAATTTACAAAAATTATCAAGCTTACTGAAAAGCGGAACAAAATTAGTAACAACAAGTACGTAATTGCAGAAGGATTGAAGAATTTTCGAACTTTTTCAGGAAAATTAAAAAAGAGAAAAAAGAAAATCTGTTGAAAGCTGCATTTTATCACAAAGCGATTGTAATGAGTAGGTGGTATCTAAGCATGGGAAACGTCTATGAAGTTTATGAGACTACAAAAGCAGCAATGTTCTTTTATCAGCAGAAGGCGGAATAAAACGGCTGTCTTGATTTGGTTTCGGCAAGTAGGTTTCGCTAAACAAATACAGACAGGTGTCGCATTATTATTCAAATTTAACATTATTAATTTACTCATGGGTGCGATGATCGTACAAACATAATACCAAGTTTTAAATCATATCAACACTAAGATACTGCAAAAGGGTGAAATTGTGTGACTTACATTGAAAACAAAATATCGGTAAGATAAATGTATATAAAACAAGTATAGTTGTCCAAACCATATCAATAATACAAGTGAAATATTTCCTAAAAATGCGTTGTGAAACAATAGTCCGTTCTATTAAATTTTAATGAAGGTTCATCCAGTGTTCTAAATTAAGGTATCCGACCTCGTACAAAAGTCCAATTTAGGTCAAAATTTCGATTTTTACTTTATTATATTATCTTAAAGAATACATCTTTAGCTATGAAATACAAGTTTTTTCTTGTTGATAGGTTAATTAGAACTAAAGTTATAAGCAATTTTCTATAACGGAAAAAACCGGAAGTTCCATTATTCTGAACCGGAAGTGAGCATTTAAAGAGACATACCTATTTAGAAACCATATTTATCATCACGATTTTGTAAATTATAAACCTTTGTACTAAGTTTACATATTTTGTAATACCTTTTAAGGATATGGAGATAGTTTTCCAACCCTTAATTTCGTATTTAGTTTGGCACAGCGGGTATTCGTCGGCGAATGGATGTGTTGCTGCTTTGTAAATTAATGGTGACAAAGTACTTGACTTGGAATTTATTTCACAGTTTTGCATCATTTGCAGCAAAATAAACAAAATGGAACGCAATTTTCAGTAGGGCATACGTAAAGCGTAACATAATTGTTCTGTAAATTATGAAGGAGCAGCTTAGGGTCTGGGAGCAGTTGATGCTTATCGCCTTTATGAATGATCTTAAATCACGAAAGCTGAAGTACACGGAATATTATGGGGATGGGGATTCTAAGAGTTTTTAATTGTGAAAGATAATATGCTAAAGATTTTGTCAAGAAATTAGAATGCATTGGACATGTATAGAAAAGGGTTGGTAGTAGACTGCGAAAAGTAAAATAGTCTAAAATACTCCACTCCTGCATTGAAAAAAGCAGGTAAACTAGCTGATTATTTTATTGATAAGCTGCAGAATTAGGGATTCCAATTAGAAATAATGTTGGAAACTTAATTGAGATACGGCAGGCTGTAAAAGCTGCTTGTTCCATTGAAGCTGTTCTTCTTCGAAGCCAATGTATAGCCAATGTCCACCTTGATCAACGAGCTGGTGCAACTATCAATGTACGATTGCAAAAAAAGAAAAAAGATCAGCCAAAAAAAAAATAAAACCTCTAGTATACTAACAGATATTTTAAATTTAATTAAACTTATATATAGAGAGAGATGCGTAAACAAAAGTTATTAGAAAAGTCCATATATGGCAAAACTCAAAATATCAAGGAACGTTTTAATGGCATTTTATTGCAAATTGTTCCGGAAGAAACATTCATAAACTTGCGAACATTAATGTTTGGAGCAAATGTAGGTTGCAAATGTTACGTTATTTAATGTTGTTTTATGCTGGCTTTATAGGTTTGCTTGAAGTATATTTAAAGTTAGGTACGTGTCCTCAATTTTACACTGAGCAGGGAATTCGAAAACTTGATAAAGTACAAAATCACGACTCTGGCAGCATTCCACAAGTTTTGCAAAAAAACAAAGAAAAAAATTTCGCTTTCTTCGAAACGAAAAGTGCAATGTTTCTTAAAAGAACAAAGGTGTCAGTTACAAAGCAGGGGAATTTTAATTGTCAGAAATGTTTCTCTCTTAAGAAATTGTTTTATGAAAACTTTAAACTTGTTTTCTGAAAAATGCAATTTTTTGCAAATATTGTCAATGGTAACAGCAATAACTCAAAATTTTATCGACGGCATTAAATGATACTTTCCATATATGTTTCATATAATCTATATGCTCTGAAAAGGAAGATTTTAGAAATATTAATTACAAGTTGACTTGTTACTTTTTATTTTTATATTTTGGATGCTATAATAGAAAAATATACAGTAAATACTATACATTTTGACATATCTCAAGAATATATGAATATATTTTAATTCTTTTGCTTCACTGCATACAAAACAAATGTAAAAATAAATACAATCTAAAAAAACCTGTGTATTCCTGTATACATTGTTCACCGTGGTTGTTGTCGTAAAGCCAAAATGTAGGCAAAAATTATCCTTTTTTTCAATATTTTTCCAAATTAAAATTACTTAGCTTTACGTTTTAAGCTGTTTTCCCTCATTAATATACTTATCTTTAAATTAATATGTTTGTAGTTAAAATAAAAACTATTTTTTAAAAAATGGCACCCGAACGAGGTCGGATACCTAAGAGTGAAACAAACAAGTTTAGGTAAATTTAAGCTTAACATTTAATGGAAGTAAACAAAATTTGCTACAATATTTTAGATACATAAGTAGTGGTAGTTACAGATGTGATTTACCGGTGTTTTACAGAGAAAATTGCAGAAAACATACCTTTATACAAAGAGGGGGCCCCTCTACAAATTATAATTCTTTTTTTTAAGTACAAAGCAGCTCCCACCATTTGGTTACAATAAAGAGCTGAATAGTGACATCTTTGATTATACTAATATCTATAAAGAGAAAAGAATACATGTTAGTATATACTGAGAAGTAAAAATTAGCCTTCCGCCCTTTCAATCCTTAGACTCGGTCCTCCATGCGTTTCAGATCCTTGCTAGTTTCCTCTTCGCTGTTTTCAGTCATCTTATCAGCCAGCTACAAGCAGCGATTCGCCTCTTTGCCAATTCGCCATCGAAAAACCAGCTGCAGGCTCTTTTTCTTCTTCTTGCTAGCCCCCGACTTGGCGATCCTTGAAGTTCCAAAAGTCGCCAGTTGTAAGGCAACCCTATGAGGAGTATCCATGGCAGAAGGTGAAAAGGGTCTTCTGAGGTGGCCAGCAGCTGGCGGGCAACGCTAAGCGGAAAGAATTACAATCGGCAAATGGGGCTATTCAACTATTCGCTACAAATGAAATAAACACATTTTTAAGCAGCCTTGTTCATAGTGTCACTCTTACATGGGTGGAAGCCTAACGAACTCCCAGTTACCCTCGTGAGAAAACCCCTGAGCATCTCAATTGCATACAAAAGAAACCTTTAAAAGTTGGGTGCAGATTTTAGTATTCTGGTTAAGGAATTCCCACACAACTGCCTGGCAGAGATAAGCATTTTGAGAATCGGAAGGTATTTTTTTTTCAGGGAAATTTCGAAAGCAAGGCTATAAATTCGGTTTTCATCACAAAGTAATAATTTACAAGAATGAATTTTGCAAAAACTAGCATTTAATTAACTAAATTTAATTAAACACCGAAGAATGTTTCTACAATTGAAATATAGTAATTACACAGCTAAATTCATGTTTCTTAGGAATGTTTCTACTGTTGAAATACAGTAATTACACAGCTAAATTCACGTTTCTTAAAAAGGTTTCTACAACACCATAAACGACTTTTCCACCAGAGTCAGAAAATATGGATTCAAAACGTTACCAGAAAGAGGGGTACGTTAAACCAAATTTATTAAACTTTATACACCAACTTGTGTAATAAACAAAGAACTTTAAAATTCAAAGTGAAAATGACCTTAAGGGTCAACCTAACGAGAAATTAAACAAACAGTATAAAAACCAAGTTAAGATTAAGAGTTTAAGAGCAAAATTAAATCGTTAACCAAACAACCTTAAGGATAAAAGAAAAATTAACATAAGCAACTTAAATTCAGAGTTAACCAAAACTATTAACAACAATTAACAACAAATTAACAGCCATTACTTTTCAACAGAGCAAATTAAAATCAAACTAATAAAATCAAATGAATAACTTCCATTACTGATAACTGAATTATGATAAGCATTACAATTAAGATAAGTATAACTTCAATTACTGATAACTGAATTAAGATAAGTATGTGTTATATAACACAGGTAAAGTCAAATTCCATATAAACGTATTGCAAAGTTTTGATGAAGTAAGTGTAGTGAGCAGATTTGAAGTTCTATTATTCATACGTGATTTGAAAGGAATCGTAGTTATCTCTGATTTTTACGAAGAGAAACTAAAGTTTAATGATCTTGACATGAAATATGCCCATCGTTATTCAAAAAGAAAAATTCTGTGACGTAATACATTATACTTAATTTTATGAGCGTTTTTATTATAGAATAGGAATTATAGAATTTTACATACAGAAATTAAACAATAACAGCTGTTATGTTGGGTTTTATATTCATTGTATAAAATTGTTTCCTTATAGGACATAGTACATTGTTTTTAAAAACCTAAATTGAAACCTAAATTAAACTTAAATAAGCCTAAATCAACTTGCTTCGTAATATTATTATTAAATTAAATTTTCCTTTTAATCTGCCAATACAATTCTTCTAATACGTTTGTCGTTCGGAGGAAAAAACAGTTATCTACACATACTTTAAGCTCTTATTGGGACAATCGAGTTAACTTGAGCGGACTATAGTGTTTGAAATAAGCATATTCAAATAAACAGCTTATTCAAATAAACTCATACAGGCCGGTAACTGTGCATCCAAGAAGGTAAATTAGGTTTAGCAGGACCTTCGCAACTGCTAACCTCCACCCCAATTTTGATGGAGAACAACCCTGAGGGCGGTCCGAATTTTTTTCCATCCCTCTTTCACTACCCTCATCCACTCGTAAGACATATTGGCTGCCTGTGTAATTTAAGTGCCTCCTTTCCGAACACACATTATACGCTTGCAAACATTCATGCTTTCTGCGGTATTCGAAGCCTGACTCATCGGTATGGCAGTCAGCGTCACTAACCAGCGTTTGGGCAGAAATAAATTCGGAGGAAGTTCGCTGAAACCCGCAATATTAGATTAAATACAGCATCATCACATTTTAATGTTATTATAATGTACTTGTTCGAAGAAATAAGGCCAAAAAATAATAATCTCAAGAAAGCCATGAGTGCAGAAGTATGATTTTAATATTTGTAAGCTTCATCCTAATTTTAGCTATTCTTTTAATTTCTCTGCCTTTATTATAAACTGGCAAATCCTGTAATGTTAAATCATATACCACAACTTATTTTGAAAGTTACCGCATTAAAACAATTTTCAGTTTGTACTGCCATGCGAAATACTGCAGTTTTATGCTTACATTTCACAAATACGAAGTAAAGAAATAAATTTAATGCTTTTGATAAATATTTTAGTTTTAAATTGTGCACAAAATTATGTTCAGAAACGTTTTTCCCTCATTATACCGTTAAATAAAAAATGGTTTCTGAGAAAAACGATTTAGCTTGCAATTTTCGCCACATTTATCTATGATTCTTCAGCGAAATTTTGATTGGGATTAAATTAAAACCAATTCAGATTTAAAATAAATAAATAAGATTTGTTTTAGTCAGCATTTTTTTACAACAAAATGAAAATACACTGCAGCGGGGACGATATTAGAAAGGTTTATAAAATTTTGATCAGCTAATGGCAGAAGCAGTAGAATTTAAACTAATCCCAGTTTCATGAAGATTTGGGCTTACTGGGTAAGTTCAGTACTTGAAATAAAACGTTTTAATAATTGGTATTTCAAATTTTTAAAATGTAAGTAAATATAATATAAAGGTAAAAAAAATTATGTAAAATGCAAGTGCAATAAATAATACTAAATAATAATGCAATGCAAATGCTTAGAAAATGTGGCAAGCCTAATGATTTAACAAGGAAACTGTAGTCAGACCAAAGTCGCAATCAATCATATTTTGCTGTTTGTGATACTTTCTGAGATGTAGTTATCTACACGTTCATTTTCTAATTGCTCGTGTTGCGTTTCAATATATATACATATATATGCAAGCAAGATATCAAAAACGCACTGTTTAAGAAGTTATATTCGTACTTGAAATCAATCTCCTTCCGAATGTACATTTAAAATTTTCAGATTTTCTAGACTTTTTAGAGATGAATAAACTTCCTTTTACGATACTATGTAAATCCCATTAGAAATGTAGCAAGGTTCATCATCTGCCACAAAAATATTCAGCCAGATGAGAGGCTACAACACTCATTTCATCTATTTGTTTGAGATGTTTTATCTGTAATATTTATCTTCATTATCATCTTCATCATTATTTTCCTACTCACGCATTTCACCGCGGAAATTTTGCACTAAGATGTAAAGAGTGTTTGATAAATAAACCTTAAATCTGGTTAGGAAAATGATTAATTAGTCTTACTTCCACTCATATGAAAATTTCCAATTTTGAGGAAATCAAAGGAATATTTTAATACAATTTTTAAACATAATTTTTTAGAAGGTTACGTAGAAATATTTAATAATATTAACGAATATAGAGCGAAGTAAAATTTAAGTTTAATTTCAAATTTATATTTATTCCCCAAAGTATTATACATTTTATATATAAATATTATTTACTTTCCAACTTTAGAGGAAATATTAGGCAATTTATTACTAATAATTGCCGTGCTTATACATACATATATAATGTATATCTTCCTTAGAATTCGGAAATAATTTTTCAAAGATACGTTTCGTTATGGAATACTTGATGTATAGACAAACTTTTAAAGATTAATTTTTTTTGGTAATACTTTTCGCATTGTAAAGCCATTTTGAATAATTAATCTAGCCGAATTTTAAACTTACAGTTCTGTAAAAATGCTTAGTGAGTTTAAGTACGTGAAAATTGTATAAAGAATAAATTTCAAGTATTAAATTGGAAAGCTATGCTTTTGTATATTTTGGTGAATAAATAAACGTGTCTGTCACTATTCTTTACAATTTGTAGAGTAGTTTCCTCCGCGAAAGTATTAATTTTAAACAGCATTAAATGATCTACACAACAAATTGCATTCAGAGTCATAGAATTAAAAATGCGACCGTTTACTTCAAAGATCTTCAAATATTTTAAATAATTTTTCAACGATGCTCTTAATTGCTTGTGACATTTAACTGCGCATTTTCATTTTAATATTCTGTCGTTAAATTATTTGAGAAACTCAGATAAGAAGAGTGATTATGTATGAAATGTTCCACTATCAGGAAATGACGATTTAATATGATGTCACGTCTACTTTCCTTTTTTTATGGAAAGAACTTACTGATCATTCCCAGGTAACATTTATATTTTTTATAACCCTGCAACATTCCTTACTGTATTGTCTTTGTATGCCAGATATTTTTCATGATCATGAATGTAGAATTATAAGGTATTTTCTCCCTCCTTTCTGCATGCCTACGTGGTGTAACGGTAGCACGCTCGGCGCGTATTCGTGAGGTCCAAGTTCGAGTCCCTGTGAGGGCATTGCACATTGTTCCTATCTCCAGCTTAAAAAAATCTAATTACTCCAAAAAGTGACTGAAAATATTTAAGAACTTTTGCAGACTTTATATGCTTAAAGTACAGATTTAAAAATTCCGCTCAAAGATTATTATTTCTGCCATATAAGTTGATAGATATTTTTCTTATTGTACCCTTTGCTTTTTCTCTGAAAAGCTTTCAGTGTTGAATTTTCCTTTAAATGTGACTTTAAACGTTCCTTTCGTGACGAAATTCGTAACAAGATTTGGAATGCACCCCTTCTTCGTAATAATTATGTCTGCTGTGTGGAAGAAGTCTAAAGCCTTTAAAATGAATGAACCTAAACGCTCCTCCAAATCCTCAACAAACTTAAGAACTCCATTCTCAGTTTAGGTCAAGTTTAGCAGAGCCTTTCGGAGTTATTTGTAGGAATAAATGGAATTGCAAAGACTTCTGCGTGAATTTACTGTCCATTTTACACGAAATGGTGCTTTCATGCCTCGAGCTTCTCATTTCGTGATTGGAAATGGAAAAGGCAGATCTAACGTCGCGTAACGCTCTCTAACATCGATTTCCTACATTTCATCGTACAAAACGAATCTCGTAATCCATAGAGAAGGGAAAAGAAATATTCTGGGAATTAAGAAAAGCGATTTAGCTTATTTGTTCAAAAACATCAGTTTTGCATGCTTTATTCTAAAAGTCGATGGACGGCATATCAATTTTGGAAGCATAACTGCATCAGTATCCCGAGATCTATAACGGTAGTAATCTTGCAAGAACATTCTGTGAATTTCAGACATATTTATAAAGGAAAAATAGGATCATCTTCAGAAATGTCAAATGCTGTGCCTTACAATGTATTCTTAAATGCAGTATTATTATCAACAAGTATAAAATTTAATGAAACACTGGCAGATTTTTTATTTAAATAGATAAACTCCTTTTATAAACGCCAAAACTAAAATTTCAATAAACCTTTTAAACTCAAGTTATTCGCTTTAGTAGAGTTTCACTTTTTTACCTTTAAAAATTTATCTTAAATGTATTAGCACTACTGTCGTTTACTAAACATCCAGCATGTTAATGTTAGACTTCAGAGTTAAAATATGTGTGAACGGAAGCTTAAACATTTTTTATGAAGTTAAATCTTATGTCAGAGAGATGTACCTTTCAGTTTTTTAATGCTGATAATGGACAGACTACCTGCAAGTTATTCTTATATAAAAACTAAAGTACATCGGAAAAATGCAAATGAATGTGATGCGTAGAGAGGATTCAAAACGTAAGTTCTACTTTATCATTGCAGGTTAAGTGAATGTTTTTGTGCGGTGTTCTACAGTAAACGTGACAATCATACATTACACATTTTTCAACAACATCTCACAATATCTGCGAATATTTTCTTGAAATCTGAGCGAATCGCTCAGTTCTTTCAAGTTGGAAATCTGCTATTTGGTCGTGGAAGCATCCTAGATGTGCTGTTCACATCCATTCATCATTTGAAAACTGTTGTCAGCCCAGATACAGACTCATATGGAATTTCCTAGACTGTCATTCCGAGACGACAGTTAAGCATTTAATGTACATTTCGAAAACTGTGATCTATGTCATGGCCTTTCTTGCCGATCAGCATTAGTAATATTTGTGGAATCAATTATTATAACAGCTCGCAGGATTTGATCATGGCTGGATTTGACAATCCTTTTTCTTCTGCTTCATAATTCCACAATGAACATCGGTACAGTTAGGATACTTTACCCGTAAAAATTGTACTGTTTCCAGTACTTTAAGTGCAGAATATGTTTCCAGATAACACGCCGTTTCGCGCTTACGCTACGCAGTAGAAGCTTTATTCTGTGCTAAAACTACTGCTGTTGTTCAGTTCCGCTGGGTTGTGATTAAGATTTTAACTTACATTTTGGATTCCTTTAAAAAAAAGGTTGATTTGTATGGTAATTATGGTTTAGAAAAACATTTCATACTATTATTTTAAACCAATATAATTATTTCTTCTATTATTTTAAACTACAATGAAGTAAAATTATAACTAATATGAAAATTGAAATTTCTTAAAATTAAGTTACTTTTAAAAATGTATTTCCAACCTGAAAATGAATCATTTGTTACTCATCTCCAAAGTTTTCTTCTGCTAATTTTGTGTATGCAGCAAGTAAAAAAACTTTCAGTCGTAAATGTTTAGTAAGCATTAGGAAAGTTAAAAATGCTTTATAGTTCCATGAATTTTTTCCGAATATTCAATCACTGTATTTTTTCTCTAGGAAAAGAAATAGAAATTTAGATAGGACGAATAACTTCTGAAGGTTAAACTAATCTTATCTTATATACCCGTATATCTTAAAACAAGATTATATGTGTTGTTTTTCCACTTGTTAAAATCCTGCATACAGTCATGGTAAAGAGCTAATCACGTTACGTATTTTGAAATAATTAACCTACAATTCGAAAAACTAGGTGGGACATAAAAATGAAAAATGATAACAAAACCATATAGCTTTCCTGTTTTCTAACGTTCTTCTTTTGTGTGTATGGGCGTCTACTCATGAAAATAAACATAATTCTAATTTTTAACATTTTAAGTAATATTTAGCTAATTTGAGTTCTAAAACATTAACAAAATGATATGTGTTAGGTGTACAATACAGCGCGTTTTAGTAAAGGAATAATTTTACGAAATACTTAATTTTTGGAAATTACTTAAATGTCAGAAAAATGCGTAAAACTGCATTTTTTGAAACAAAACACTTGCCGAATTTAGATCCACAATTACATTTTGAAGACATTTAGTGAACGTCATGACTGGTAAATAAAAAGCCTTGAAAATTCATTTCTTCCTTCTTAAACCAAGTATATTAGCAGCTAGAGTAGTGCCCAGTTTGATTTAAATATTATATTTTAATTCAAATTGCTTTTTTTTTCTCCTTTGGCCCCTAATTAAATTCAGAACACTGAAAATTTGTTTATCACTACTATGATCTAAAATGTTTGATTCCTTTTTCGTAAGGTATCTTGTTTAATATTTAAAATGTTTCTGATTTTTATCCATTAGTTGCTTGGTGGCGAAATGCCAGTTCTTCTCTCTTTTTTTTCTCTTAAGCACATTTCAGAGTAAGTTTCATATATAATTTCTTACAGCAACCCAACCGTGAAACATTTATCATTGTAAATGACTTTTAAAACTTTTACGATTGATGCATCTATTTTTATTACTGTTCCCGAAGTCTTACAAAACTTACAGTTCATTAAGGTCAGAACTCAAGAAATCACTCACACAGTAGGAATACTTCAATCATTAGCATTAAGAGAAAGCATAACGTTTTAAACATTTAAGACAAATGATCAAATTCTATAAGCAAACTGATTATTCAGATATCTCTCATTTGTTAAATCGATATTAATATCAAATTATGAAGGGGACGATTGATTGAATCCTACTCAGAAGTTGCAGCAAAGTCTTAATAAACAAATTTACTTTACATTTGTGTTTTATTTATAGTATTATAAATTTTCAAATATCGTAAAACCACTGCTACTAATCGTACTTACTAAATTCGCAAACTAATTATCAAAACAAAGTTTATGAGGATTTGAATATTTGTATATCCAGAGAAAATGAATAGTTTAAAACAAATTTACAGAAGTGTAAGCTTAGTTCTTCGTAGATATTTCCTATTGCTAGAAATCACATTTTAGTTGGAAAGTTTGTATGGTTACCATTGAAAGGAATAGCAATTTTAAAGTTTGTTTCAATCAAAAAGTATAGCAAGCACAATATTACAAAAAACTTTTTCTCCTAAAAATATGGAATACACATGGAAAATTATGAAACTAGGTAAGGTATTGTGAAATTATAGTGCATTCAAGCAGAAGTTGAAAAGAATTTATTCTTATAAAAAATTTGCGTTAAAGCGCTATCTAAATAAATAGGAATTTTCTACTTGAAGTTTAATTCTTCTAAAATCGTATTTGATAAAATTTAGAGAAAATTGACTCTAAATTTGGATTTGTTTAAATTTAAAGAAACTTGGACTTTAAATTCTGATAATCGTAAATACTTTTAAAATTTTATGACGATTTCCAGTTCATTCTCAAAGATGATGTATTAATTTTAAATTTTTATGACGTGCACTTCATTATTTTATATTCTATGCAATAATCAACATTAAAATTATAACAATTAAAATGCAACATTCAGATTAATATGCAAGCAATGCAGTCATGCTTAAAATGCATCTATTGCTAAATCCGACGTATATTGTTTTAATTTTATATTAAGCAGCATGACATTAGTAGTCATTCATTACAAGAACCTGCACATAGTTAATAAAATAATCTAAACAATGTTCAATGGATCACAGCCAGTAGCCAAGTAGTATTTCTCTAAAATTGCTCAAATTGGAGAAACTGTGTTTGTTAAATAAAGTATCTCGAAAGAATTAGCTCTACAACAACGGTTAATACAGCACAGATATTTTAAGCATTATCTACACTGTTCTGCTTTCTGTCTGCACAAAGATAAAGTTCTCAAGAAGCAATTTTCTGTCCTTTAATTTATTAAAATTTGTGAACGCAATTTCATCATAAATTTAAAGTTAGACTTGAAGCACTGAGGATACGGAGGGAGTGAATGGAATTCCTCTGAGGCAGTCACTCTAAAAGATATATTGGGATGAAATCAGTTAAAGCCAACAAGCAGTAAATAATTCAATACTTCTGTTGACGCCGGAATTTTAACTGTCGCAGTAATGTGGGAAACCGGAGGCCGCTCTTATAGAAAATTAGTTTATTTAGAAGCACTGAGTATCAATATTGCGTTTACATTGCATTGTAAGCGATATTAATGGGCGTTTGGGGACGTATTTTGAATTTTGAAATGACTATTTGCTCCCTTTCACCAACGCTTTTAAACATTCTTTCGAAAACTATATTATCCGTATTCTGAATAGGGGTGGGGGAATATTCCAGACGCAACTGACCATTTGTATACAGCACAGACAGATCGAAACACGAAAGTTGTTTCCCGAGAATGGTCTTCAAAGGCAATTTCTGGCTGCGGTCCAAAGTAGGAATTTTGTGCGAAAAACATCGGCTTACAATGGTTATTCACAGATACAATTCCTTCAGATGTAAGTACACTGATAGCGTCCTTTGTTTCAGCCTTCTAATTTACTATACTTAGGAAATTAGGTCTATATTTCAGAGCAATTTTCACTTCGATTAAGATATAACGTTAGAAGTATCATTCATTGCAAAGATATTTTCCAGAAATTAAGGCACTGCCGAAAATTATATTTAAAGCATAGAAAATAATAAATTGAAGCTCACAACACTACATTTGTTTTAATTTCATAACTGATAATAAATCACTAGTGTCTTAATTGCACCATGCATTACAACTTAATATATTGCTGAAAAAGGCCATTCTAAGCTTGTTATACTACATTAAGTCTAAACTATCATATATTAACGTTAAGTCAATTAAATAATGCTAATATTTAAAAAATATGAAAGAAAGGGAAAATATCTCAATCATATACTTTACTTCTCGTTTTGGAAAACTTTTCCGAAACTGCTAATTTTTCGGTAGAAGAAATTTCGGCTAATCACAACTAAGACTAGAGCACACATAAGTTTGAAAAACAATACTGTTTGCAGAAAAAAGGCAAGCCCCACATATTAAAATTATGCATCCGAGAATAAAAGAAACATTCATTTTTAAAGATATGAAATATTTATATAAGCACATATTTACCTAAACATCAGATGCTATATAAACTCTAACATCATAATTAATATATTTTGCAGGTATAAAAGTTCATTAAAAATTTAATTGCAAAACGAATATAGCAATATGACAGAATATGTTTCATTAGCGATCAATGTCTCGATTCAGCATTTTATTTGTGAAACCAAATTCCGGTTTAATAACTTTAAGCTATTATCATAACTGAGAAAGGCACTTACAGTGTGATGTAATTCCTTGTACAAATTTTTGTCTTTTTCTACGATTGCTAACTTATGAAGAACAATTTTAAGACTGAGCCAATAACTCCGTTAAAATTTTAATTGATATTCATACTAGTATCTAATATGTAATCAGTCTGGCTGTAAACTGAGCTGCAAATGTTCAGTATCTTGGTAAGAACAAGACCAATTACAGTAATGATATTTGAAAAAACAAAGCATTGTGTTTAAATAATTATAAAAAAATTATGTTTTGATATTTCACTAATTTTTATTTAATGTAAATTTTAGTTATGATTTAGATGTTAGACCTCAGTTACTAAATATAGACTGTACCTATGTTAAGGATCACTCACTCAGTATTTAAAATCCATCAACACCGGAGAGTAAATTTTATAACACATTTTAATGATATACTTGTTGCAGTAATTCACTTATTGTACTTATTGCACTTGTCGTCGGATACGGTGATCCTTTCCATCTAATGTCCTTTCGAAAACACGCCTACATTGAGGGTTGTGTAGCACGTTCTATAGCATCAATTGTCACTAGCAGCATGAAGACTTCATGCATCCAATTCACACAAGCGATAACTTTGCGGCAATCGTAACTTACTTCAGATAATGCCACTCCTTCCAGAATCCATTAAGCTATCATAAGCCTGTTCTTTATCCTCATAAGAGCATAGCTACGTGACAAAGATCAACATACATTTTCTTCAGTAAATATTTATTTCACTTTTTATGGGTGTCAGTGATACTACGGACAATGTCTGAAGGTTACCTCTCTGATCGCCAAAAATCAATGGTATAAGTATTTTGACATCTGCGGAAAATAAAATAAATTTCATGTGCTTACGCAAACGACAAAAAATGGTTAACTGTTTGCAGCCAATTAGTTGTCTGTACAACTTGAACAATTTCAATGTAATCTGTATTTAATACCTAAGGAATTGCAGGTTTAGTAGAATATATTTTTTTTCTTTGAATGCCGCTAAGCTGTAAGAATCTTATTTTAAACTAACTACTTATCATAATTTGGATCTGTACTTTAACTTCTTCTTTCCGTTTTATTTGTCAGAATACAAATTATTTCTTTCTGTATTTAAGCTGAGATTTTTTATCCAGAGAGAGAGCTCCTGGCAGTAGTGTAGCGCGCTTAGTTTCTGCCAGCTATAGCAGTTGTAACTAGATCGGCTTTGCATCTCTCTCCGCCGATACCTTAACCTGATTCGTCGGTCATTTAAAGAACCGGTTTATAACTTAGTATTTAATTAGGAAGAATGTGTCATGCGAAGTGACTGTTCTTATTTTAATTTGCATTGCCACGTTGTATCGCTATTATGACACAATGTCATGCACTTACATCCAAAGTTCTCTTTAAATTAAAAGGTTGTTTTACAACCTTCTTAATAATATGTCGTTCGATCTTGACATAGCTACAAAACCGCTGTATGTCTTTTAGGGTTATAGGACTAACGCAGCAGTACTAGACCAAGTACACCCTTATAAATCAATCGAAGGCAATCTATCTAAGTTTCGAAATGACTTTGTAGAAGATTTTAAGGAAAACTGAATGAAGGTTTTGAGAAATATGATCAGTGGGACTCAAAGATCTGTAACAAATTTCCAAATATCTAAACTGTACATAGAAAAGTGATAAGATTAACGTTTCATGAAACTATGCATTTCTTTGCATTTTAAAATGTGACAAACTAAGTAACTTAACTCAAATAACTTTTTCTCGAATTTGCCTCTATGAGCAGCGTAGATAAAACTACGAAACACTGTTAATTCCACCGGGGATCAAATCTTGTCAAATAGAATGCCAACATGGAGTTTTCGCGGCTAATCTAAATGCAAGTCGATTTCCTTAACAATGTCTTTCATAACTCCCCCTTATGAAGATAGTCTTCGTGTGCTTTGCCTTAAATTATTAACTACCTTAAATACTACCAAAACACGCATAAAGACTCCAAACGCTCGTTTACTTATATCCCTGTGATAGTGTTTATTTTTAGTGGCTTTTTTTAGGGGAAGAGAAGGGAAAATAATATATAGAGTTTATACTGCTCTTGATGCAGACATTACAAACTTAAAGAGACAGATTTAAGAGATAATTAAAAAAAACCGATTAGTCTTTTAGATTGAGTTCAGAGTCATCTGGCCCCCAAAAAGTACAGAAGACACTCAAATGGAAAGTGGCTCGTATTTCTGCTACATAAGGACAAACTGGAGAAAACTGAAAAAATTCCGTGGAGCCCTTAAGCCGGCAGCCAAATCTGAGATGAATAATCAGCGTTCTACAGTTTTATCAGCTGGGTCACGTATGGGTGTCATCTGATAACTTTGATCATAATGACTTAGTACTAACCCCCATCTCTGGAATTTGATTATTGCCGATGCATTGCGTTGTTGACAAAGGAGGACCATTTTTAAAAGCATCTGAAACTTTATCAGTTGATTTTTAAATTAAAAATTGTTTACATTAATGTTTACATTACTCTTTACTGCCATTATTTATAATGTTTCAGGACCATTATATAATTAAATAGTGATTATTGTACATAGATCAAACTAATGCATATTCAAATCTGTTAAAAATTTCTTTATCTATTCCCTCATTTCTTTCTGTTTTGCATGTTATGTTTTATTTATTATTCACGCGGATATGCCATACATAAAATTTAAGATTTTTAAAAGCATTCTTATTCAGAATTTCACTAATTTCCCACAGATAAGTTGAAAACATATTTATAAATATTTGCCTCAGTATATTATGTGTAAATTACATTTCTGATTTTCTCTATTCCTTCTCTGAATAACACCAGATCGAAATTACAAGTTTTTAGCATTCAAATGCACCGTTTTCATATAGCGGACGAATAGAGGAATTGGTAACGAATACAAATGCACAATTCTATAAGGGAATCTCAAGTGGTTTTTGTACTTTCTCAAAGAACTTGTTTTCAAATGTCAAAGAAATACTACGAAGCGAAATATGACATTTCTTTTTGGAGCCATTTCAGGAAGAATATATCGTTACGGGGTTTAAGGATAGCAAAAATCATTGATTTTCTAAAATTCATTTTCCATTTTTCGTCGAATTTCCCAATTATGATGTGAATCGAAGTCATCATAAAAAGCGCATGAATGATATTAGTCCATTCATGTCCAGTGAGGGTAAGATTTATTGGGAACTACATTAGACGAAACGTGGGCAAGTGTGCTTGGAACGTTATCAAAGCAATAACACACAGGCGCCATAATTCTAGAATAGCAAGTGCTTCTCGGTCCATCATTTGGTAAGGTTTTCATAAGTAAGACTGCAAATGTCTGTCTGGGGTCGTGACACTTTTCTACGATTTAGGAGAGAAATAAAGCAATAAGATGCCACCCTCTGAGATGCGGAAAAAGAAAACGTGAAAGGAGATTAGAAGAGAAACATTTCAGAAGAATCCTTGCTTGCCGTAACCGTTATTTCTTGCCATTTATCAACTTCCGAAAAAAGTGCAGAATTCAAAACGGAGTTACGAACTCTTATGCTATAGACACAAAAAGAATAACCCTTTCAAAAAGATAATAAAAGGACATCATGAAAAGGAGCTCAAAGATGTAGAAGACATAACAAATTCACATGTGTATTTTCACTTTAAAAAGCACAATGAATTACATCTGACGTATTTACACTTATCTGGTAGCAAATGTTTCAAATGGAAGGCGTAATTTGCAGGTTGAGATTTTATATTTACATATCTCACAATACTTGGACCTTTTACTTGTTTAGACTGTAAAAACATGAAGTTTGTGAGAAATATTTCAATTTTATAACAGTTATTTTAATTCGGAAGGCCTTTCCTACGAATTCTTGTTTCCACTTACAGCTCCCTACAAGAATGAGTTTTAGAATCGAGTTGAATGCAAATGAGTTAGAAGAAGTATTTAAGAAAGGTTCAACTTACTTTGTTAGAGAGAACTAGGAATCCTGAGTAGCGCGTGTTTGCCTTCGGGCTAAGTCTCACTTAAAGCGGTTACGCTCGGCCGTATTATTACGTGCTTTTGATATTTGATGGCTAGTTTAAATTAAGGGCGAACTACGTTAGATATTTGTGCTTAGCTTCGGCTAAGTCTATTTTAGTTGGTTATAGTTTAGTTTCTTATTTCTTACTCGGAGTTAAAGCCCGAGTAGCGGCTTTGTTGTAAGTCCAAGAAAGATGCCAACTGTTATTCTTATTTGAGTGAAATACATGGTATTTTAACCCTTAAAAATGTAGGGTTCCTCAATGCTTTTGTCTAAGATGAACGTCGAGAAACCTAGTGAACTATGTATCTACTTATCACTGAGTTCAAACAACTAAGACTAACTGCTAGAGACTCGTAGACTCGAGAAAAGTTAAAATACCCATTATTTCACTCAAATAAGAATAACAGTAGGCCCCTTTCTGGGGCTTTAACTCAGAATAAGAAATAAGAAACTAAACTACAACTAACGAAAGCAGACTTAGCCGAAGTTAAACACAAATATCTAACGTTGATGACCCTTAATTTAAACTATCCGGCGAATATCAAAAGGCACGTAATAACACGGCCGAGAGTAGAAAGACTTAGTCCGAAGGCAAACACGGCTACTCAGGATTCCTATCTCTCTCTAACGAAGCAAGAGGAACATTGCTTAAGTACTTCTTCTAACTTATTTGTATTCCACGCAATTCTAAAAACTCATTCTGATAGAAAGTTGTAAGTGGAAACAAGAATTGATAGAAAATGGTCTTCCAAATTAAAATAACTGTTATAAAATTCAAATATATCTTAAAAGTTATATTTGAATTACATTACGAAGTTAAATAACTCATTAAACACTCTTCGATCTCTCTGTACATGGATCTATATATTTACCTCTCCAGACGTAATTCAGATGTTTAGGTCTTTGTACTTTCGAAAGCTTAGGCCAGGTATTCTTAAACAGCGTGATAGCATCAACTCATAACTGTTCTTATTACATTTGAGGAAAGACCAAAAATTAATTGGAGCCAGGACAGGAGAATGCGAAAAGGCCTGAACAAAATTTATTCCTTGCGATCGTCTTGGTCTTAAACGTGAACAACGAATCAGGCTTTGAAAGAAATGAAAAGACATTGACAATTCATATTTTGAAAACTTTTGAAAAATTATGCTTTCAAAGAAAAATTATTAACCAAGTATCTAAATTATTTCAATAAAACAGATAATTTCTTTGTACGGATATACATTAAATTTCAAAAGAACGTTTGGCGATAAGAACTTAATTCTCCAGAACAATCTGACAACTATTACCTTTGCAAATGCCATTATTTATATTATATAATTAATTTTTTTGAAGCAAACTGTCATAACATCATTTTGAGAAACATGATCACTTTCCCAAGTGCCCAACATGCAGTTGGACACTTCAGAACCAACGATATAATAATGTCAAATGTTGTATTGCAATCAACAATATACTCATATCAAGTGCCATCCACAAAGTAACCAACAGTATAATCATGTCAAAAGCTACATTTTTCTAGCATTTTATTTCATTCAGTGGGTTTCATATACCTGCAAGATACAGGCAACCAAGCCTCTTCGTTGCCATTGTGGTAAAAACATCGGCTGCTTTAATTTTAGGCCCGGGTTTGATACTCGAAGAAGACATTAATATTTGCCAGTGTCAAAAATTCTCTCGAGAGGTTGTGGCAGATGAAGAGGTTTTTGAACCCTTGTATATGTTCCCCGTCAGACTTTCGGTGGGTTGGTCAAAATTTACACACAGCTGGAAAAAATAATATTGTAACTTGTAAACTGGCGATCCTGGGATCATAGCGCAGTGTATTCATTTCTCAACACTGGTCACTGGTGGTTTCATGCATTTGATTGATTGTTTTTTTTTAAATTTCGGGAATCTGTGACTGGACTTGCATATTATATTATGCTCCAGTGTTAATTAAAGTATAAATTATGAATAGCATGAAAAAATTCAGCTCCACTTTCAAACTTCTTGGCTTAAAATAGAGAGAGAACTGGCTAGAAAAATTAAAATTTGAGAACTGGATTAGAAGAATGAAAACGGACAAGCCCAAAACTTATGCAAAATATATAAATGTGAACTGACGTCATACAAAACTGACGAAGCGCAATTATTCTTAAAGCAAAAGCAAAACTCCCAACAAAACCTGCTTTAGAATATTATAAAAATACATTTGAAAAACTGAACAGCATAAATCAATTTGAATTGAGAATTTCTCTATTTGTTACTTGCTATGCGTACGTATGGTCAGACTAACTTCTTATTACACATCGGTATCGCAACCGATGGATGAGTTTGTAGGGTTTTATATTTATTTTAAATAACCAGTTAAATTAAATTTTAAGTTACTTTCCTATAAGCCTTCGTTCCCCTAATTCTCAGTGTCAGAATATTTAAATTTGGTAGCGTGCGTAAGGAATGCAAATTCTACCGGGAGAATAATAAATATCGACGTTCCAGTAGAGAGAGAGAGAGAATTCGGGAAATTTCCGTGCGTGCTTATGCGGAAACTTCCGCTTAGCAGTTACTGCTGGTTAGACGTGGCTTAATCGCAATTATCTTGCTGCCACTAGACTCATCTACGCGCTGTAGGATACAGGATTGTATGAGCCCTGTAGTTTAGTTCTACTATTTGTGAACTTCTTGAATTCTCAAGTTTGATTCTACTGTTTCAGTTACCGCCTAAGTTTAGGCGTAGTATGTTAGCGTCAAGTTGAAGCATTGTAAATTATTTAAAGTGTTTAATAAAGGGCAATTTTATCCGTTCTTCAGTGCAATCACTATTTCTCAAGATTCTACACAACAGAAAGACAGTAGAACTTTACAAGCTTCTAAAACGAACCAATGAGTTCCCAATAGTGTTTTCTGCGATGTCACGTGACTTTTGTCGCTGTTAAAGTAGGGGTTGACATAGTTGAAACCCAAGATTTTGTATAAAATTATTCGAATATCGCAGATTCGTTGAGATAATTTTCAATGTGCTATTTAGTTTAAAAAAATTAATTACAAAAAGTTCAGTGTCTTATTAAAAGTATCAGAGATGAATACAAATGGTGTAAACGTATCTTCAGGAATTTTAATTCCAATAATTCTTGCTGAAAATAATCTTTATTGAGTTTCTCCTTTTTAGGTTAAAATAAATACTTCGGAGTTTCGATATGAACCGATGCACGTCTGCAAAAATGATAAATATCGTAACGTTTCATTCTGGGAAACGGAAGAGGCTTTAAAGTTTGCTCAAAAAACACTTCCGACGACATTTTATTGTCAGATATGCTCCTTCTAACCGGACGGTATTCGAACTTGTAGTCAAATTTGAAGAGTAGGAGAGTCGAGGAGTGAAGGAAGACCGTGAAGATGGAAGATGTGCTGAAAAGAGAACCTAATAATGTCATCGCGAAAGGGGACACCATTTGTTAGATATAATTTTTAGTAAATAAAAACATCAAGAAGCACACTTTATATGTTGAGTTTCAAAATATAAATTTACTTAACTTTTCATACACTTTTTATAATTTAAAATTGTGACGGTACCTTTGCGCCACCTTGTACATGCTTGTGGAATAAAACGGATGCAGTAGTTTTCAAATATTTAGCATACCAAATGCAATAGAAACATTTATACAAAACAAGATTAACTAACCACAGTTACTGTTGTACAAAAGATCATAGCAAAAAGCATTGAAGTACTACTATAACACTAAAATTACACAGTTAAAAATTATGCTTCTGTTTTGTATCACTTAAGTTTTCGCAATCAAGATATTACATATTTCTTAACATTTAAGATAATGCCAGATGATTTAAAACATTAAGCTCGTTTGAAACAGGTGGCTTTATTTTCCTAAATATTCATCCTAGACACGTGCTTTCCACTGAAAAGTTATCAAAGAAAGATATTTTTGTTAAAACGGTTTCAAAGCAGTGATTAAGAATAGTAGTCAGTCATATCGTTCTTAAATATCTTTGCGAATACTGTTGCAAAGTTAAGTAAAGCCTTGTAAGCATAAAGAACGTTTTATTAATTATTTGTTTTTATTCTACAGTGACCGTAGAAAAAGTTAAATTTTATATTTAAAGATTCATTTACCACTATTATTGAAAAGTTACATTTTATGTTTAGCAAATTCTCATATCTCTACTGCAAAACCTTGTAACTAGATTTTATGAAAAGGATCACTGAGGAAACAAAGCTTATGACCACCTCTTTCTAACCATGCATACAAGTGGTCTGACTGATTGTACCAAAATAACTAATATGCAGCATAGTCTTCCCGATAGTTAAAAGGAAACCAGACATTATAAAAGTGCCCACGGAAACATTTCATGTTCTATCATCTTATGTAAACATTAAATTTTTAAACATGCAGAGTATTTCCAATTGGTTGGAGCGATTTGAAAATGATGTTCCTAAATATGATTTTTTACAGAAAAACAGACAGCAGTAGAATAAGAACGAGTGTGTCAAAATTCTTAAAACGTGCTTATAATGTGTGGCCCTTGTCACACGATAAACATATAGACGGTAATCAATTATGTCTCATTTTAATGAAATTGCCCGTTATCATGGGCTTTAGGCAAAGGAAAAGATATTTGTTGTATTATGTACAATAACCCAAACGCATATGTTATTTACAAAGCAACATTACTACAGCTGTTGAGATCATCGTACTAGACATGTGATCAAAAGCAAAATGAGGCTATCACTAAATCTATAGCCTTGTTTAACTTCTTTTCTAGAATTGTTTCTATTTATCACAATTGAAAGTACAATTAACTTCTCAAAACCATTGGAGATTTTGATATTATTTTTATTTCAGACATAAGGAAGTAATTCTACTGGTATCGTTTATCCCAATATTTAAGCAATGTTTTCATCTATTTTAAAGATAAAAACTAAAATGTTCAGGAAAATATTTATTTTTAAACATAAACGATTGCATTTCACTTTCCATTTACGTCGCAATTTGAGTTAAATTAGTTTCATAAAAATAATTCGATCAGAGAAGACAAAAATATCTGAGAAGCGTCAAGGTATATATGCATTCAATAATATTATCTAATTAAATATTAGATATTTAATTAATTGTTTTATCATAATTATATTAATTGTTTTCTTAAAAAAGCTTAATAATATTTATACCCTCATTACCATTTTCTTTGTAAATTACGATAACAAATACACAAGAAAAGCTGATGATTTGCTTCATTCTCATGTGTTGGATATGGACTGTTTGTTATTTTTTTGCACATTTAGTCAATAGATTACTAGATCAGTAAAAATCTTTTCGAGTTTTTCTGATCAAGTTATCATTCTGGGGAATTAAGTAAAGAAGCAGCGAAAATGAAACATTTCCTCTATCATTTATGTATAACTAGTGTTTAAAATGTTTGAAACAATTTGCAAGCATTTGCGTTTTCTAGCATTATCCATTTATCAATTTTATACGCAGTTGAATATATTAAAATTTAAGCAATATTCTCAAGGATTCCAACATCAAATTCAGAAATGCCTTTTTTGAATTATGTATGGTAAAGGAACTTATTATGCTTAGTGAAAAGGAGCTGGGCTTAAAATAAATTCGCAGCTTTAAAATTTAATAATAGCTGGGATAAAAAGCTATTTTCAGAACTAATGTTTCCTGTCAAAATGTCCTCATTGCTATTTTATTTATATGTGCAATATTTTATTTACATACGCTAATTATAAGCTCTGGAAACATTACTACTATACACAATTTTTTCTAGAATCAGTGAAAGAAATGGTTCTAAAATACAATTTTTAGGCATTCTAAGCAGGTAATTTACTGGAAAGAATTTTTTTAACATTTATGTGAAAAATTGTGTTTCGTAAACGGTTATTACGGCTTAGAATTATGTCGTAAAGTTGTAATTTTTTACCACTTCGCTAAAAACATAAACTTCTTGCAGAAGCAGAACAGTAAGAGTATATTAAGAAAAACGTTAATTGAAGTCAGGAAATGATAGAATTAGCCTTTTCTCGTAGAATTTGCTTATAGCAAGAAACTGTTTGCTTACTAAACGATTACTACTAAAAGTGCGCATGAACTGTCTACTGAGCTGGGATTTTTCCTGAAGCCACTTAACAGCAGGTATGATATCCCTTATTCTTTACTACGTGTAATAAGCATAAAAGTTCCAAAAAAGTTTCTTGCATTAGTAGGAAATTTTCATTGTTACATGTTCGTAATTGCAAAGAAAAGAAATTTATTAAAACGCGTAAGTATAATTTTTAAAACTCGTATTATTTATATTTAGGGATGGCGCCGCCGGATTCGAATCCTGGAGAAGGCATGATTTTAAACTGTCTGTTCCTTCATAAGAGGCAACGGTAGCCCACCTATTAGGCACTTCCATAAAAAAAGTCACCACCGCCTTTCTGACTTAATAATGACCAACGACAATAATGGCTAGTGCCTGTCACTGGAAATTTTAAAAAAATGTTAGGGACGGTAAACTTTCGAATGCCAAAATACTATACTGTATTATACAATACTGATATGGCTAAAACAACTTGTAACGTGTTGACGTTTACCTTTTGGACTTGTCTAAATATACCAGAAGGTTACCCTCTCGGGTTGCGAAAACTGGTTTAGTATTTTATTAAGACAGTACGGTTTCTGAGGACAAATTAACACGAAACTAGTTTGCTCATCCAGAAAAATCAGGCTATGCTCTCCTGGACAGCCGTTTTTTAGGCCATCCGAGTCGGCTAGCATGTTGGCCAGAAATGCGGAGTCTACTGTTTGCTTCCCGCTTTGATGTTCTCCGAGCTCCCAGTGCACAGTTTAGCCTTCGGGATTGAAAGAGAGAGTTCTACTTTAAAAAATGTGCGTTGAGCGATTGATGCCCCGCAAGTGATTTTTTAAGTCCCTCTTTTCAAGCTTTCCGTAGACATTCCGCTTAATGTGGAGGTTGCTCACGTGGTGTCGCCTTAGTTGGATCTAGTTGCAGGGAAGGGTAAACAAATTTTTATGGATACTAGGCTGTCAGAAAATTTAAAATAACCTGGAAATAATAATAAACAGGACAAATAATGTGTGTTATAAACTAATAAAAACTGTACATGGTATCTTTGAACTCCCCGTGCAAGTATTAAATTAAAAAATAGAACAAGAGAATTAATTATATAATAAATCAAACTATCTGAGAATATCAGTGTATTGAGTTCTTCCAGTGTGGCAAATTTTTATGGTGCTAGTTATCTACTAATTCGCAAAACAAAGTTTTCATTCATAGCGATCAAATATAAGTAGTTTAAAAAGCTGTCTGGAAGAAAACAAAAGTTAAATGTTACACAAAAAGGTATATTTTCAATGTTTTCTTTCGTAGAGTGCACTAAAGTGAGAAGTAATTTGTACATACCCTTCACGTGCTTTCTTTTGAAAGCCTTCCGTTGTCCAATTTAACTGTGAAATGCGTCAAAACATGAAAATTATATTTTTTGTTTCTCACGAAATTGGCATTTAAAGTTCATAGAAAATATGAGTTAAAATTGCATTCGTTTAAATATATCTAAACTGTTAAGCAACTGAAATATCTTAATATATCTTTTATTAATTATTTAAATATTTATAATAGCAGCAACTAATTGTTTTTCGCAGCACAGCGTATCCAGGAACTATTTGTTTTAAACATTTTTTTGCGGAATGTTTCCCATTTTATCATAAATCTTGACACTAGATTCATTTCTTAGCTTCTGCATATTTTACGGTTAGTAGACTTGTAAGCTCATGGATTTTTACAGTCATGGATTTTTAAACGACTAGGATTAAACGTTCGTCGGTATAGTTGTAATGTTCTGATGAGGCAACCTGAAGAATAATTTGCACCTGACTGAAAATACAAGGATGCTGATCAATTTTCTTTTACACGGTGATTCTCTCTTTCTAGTGAGTCTAGCCAGTAAATTTCGAGGAAGTTTGAGCTCAACAAAAGGAGATAAAAACAAAGGAAAATACTTCATAATTATAAAAATTTCCCCAGCAGTCACGAATTACTTGCTCTAGGTTCTGATAACTCGGCGATAAAATACATCCGATTTTCCTGACCTAGCTATTGGAAAAATTACAACTAAATGAAATGTCCTACGTTTTCAAAAACAAGTATACTTTTTTACTCATAATAGAAAATGTAAGATGTTCAAAAAAATGGACCGAACACTAAACAGAATACATATTTTTATGCTTATTTTCCTTTGCAGGGTTTAGTCAATTCCTATGTTATTTCGCTATGTGTAGGAGTTTAATAGACTACTTTGATGGGAATAAAAATACATTCTTCGAAAGCTGGCGGGAAGCAGGTTTTGACACTATCATATTATGAGTCTCATCTCTGAATATTGTCTCATATAAGAACTACATTTGTAGCAACATTTAAATTTTAAGCATCATGTGTTGTAGTTGGAACTTATCTCATTTGTCTGACAGTAACGTCAGAACAAGCTCACGAAATTCATCGTAGCAAGGAGTGCAAGATTGCCCTGTCCTTTGCAAGAGCCTTGAGCACCATACAGGTGACAGTACGACTTTGCTCAGTCCCGCTCCCAATTTTAATGCAGGCCCTTCTTCGGCCTATTATGGAAGCTTCGAGCCCATCCCCGTAGGAACGGACTTGAAGGATTCCCACCTCGCTTCCCTTGCCCCCAACCTCTTGACAGGATTTTCAGTTCGCCGCATATTTAGAGTGCCCCCATGTCGCATATTAACTATGCTATTACAAACTATGCTTTTACAAACACCCATGCCTTCGAGATTCGAGCCCGGGCCCTACGGTACTGCAGTCAGCGTCGCTACCCACTCTACCGGGATAAGTCTATAGCAAAATCTATCGAATCGGGAGATAGGAAACCTGCCTTCACTTATCATGAGTTATCTTCAGCTTGTGTGAAACAGGTATTTCATTCGCTGTGCTTAAAAGAAAAATCATCGGCCTAAGACCTACAAAGGTATTACAAAGAAATTCATTTTCTTTCTGCACAGGAATAAATAGGTCTCCTGGGTATAGAAAGATAAATAATAGATGACATACAAACAATTCCAACATTAAGCTATTGGAGGTGTTATATTATCACAGCATTTCAATTTCTAAAATTTATAAGTGCAACGTGCATAACTGTCAAATGTTCTGAGTTCAAGTAGACAAGTGAGTAACAAGGGTCAGAACAATGTAGCATAGGAAACAATCTTGTGTTAATACATTAGATTGTATAACCCAGCAAATAGTTCAGTGTAGGTTTGTGTAAACTAAACCATCAAATGAAAAACTGGTTAAGTTAAACAAAACACTCGGTTACTTATTTTAGTGTGTTCAAAATAGATTTACAGATTTTGGTTTCATTAAATATCTACTATTGGCAGGATACTCATTTAGTAAAAGGAAAAACAGTAGGCCATATCTTATATACATATAATTTGGAAGTTGGATACCTCCGAGTTCAGTCGTATTACTAAAAAATATTACACGCAGCAAACTCTGAAAAATACGTGAATTATTTAAAACAGACTAGAGAAACTACAAAGACCAGTTAACACTGAAGACAAATGATAACATAGATCGGAATTTCAATCACATACATTTTCAACGAAGATTTTCAGTTCTCGTTTAACCAGTTGTGATACTCAGCTGAGAAAATTAAAACTAGATATCACTGGCAAGGACATATAGCAAATCAATATGCTATGAGATGCTATAACACTAATCAAAAATTATTACAGGCACTTAATATAATAGCCATCACAAGTTACAACAGAATTATTACTAATTTCAAACACAAATTTGCTTTTAAAATATATATATATTTTAACCGGCTACACCGGGTGACAATTAAGGGTTTCGAATTTCATTTAATGGTTGTCATATAAAAGAAATTACTTAAGCTTTTGATTACAATATTACTAGATGAAAATAACTTGCATAGAGGAGGAAGATACCTTTTCAACAGAACCTTCTATTTAACTCACAGTAGGTTTTTGAGGATTTAAGAAAAATATATCTAAAAATCTGATGGACATACCACATGACTTTCTTGCAAGGAGTATTAAATTATACGCATTTTACATTCCATTTAATTTTATTGGATTTAATTAAATCTACTTCGTCGATAGCGCGTAAATTACAATCGAATAAATGCAGTCTTTAAAATTCACTACATTTGTTTACCATAGCGACACTCTGGCGCTAGGTTCATTTAACGGCGTTACATTTCATTCATTTTATAATTGAAAATCGTTGCCACATGTTCTACTCAAATACTACACTGCTGGCCACCGTAAATGCAACACCCTGAAGGAAGCACGCAAATAACATGAAATTTATAACATGCATTAGCGGAGGCGAGATATGCAAATGATTAGAATTTCAGCGCAGAATCACGCGCGCCTGTGGCGCCACTTTAAAGCGCTATTTAAGGCTTGGAATTTTCGACGATTTCAAGTTCGGCATTGTATTTTTGTTGTGGTTTTTCAAAAAAAAACGATCAACTATGCCTCGTAGCAAACAACGATCATCGTTTGATCAAGTATCCGAGTTCGACAGAGGAAGGATAGTGGCCTACCGAGAGTGTGGATTATCTTTCAGGGAAATTGGTAGCGGATATGTAACTGTTGGATGCAGGAGGATACGACGGACCAACGTGTTCGATCGCATCCACCTCAGTGCACCACTTCACGTGATGACAGGAACATTGTGCACATGGCAGTGACGGATCGCTCAGTCACATCACGAACAATAGCACAGCATATTCAGTCTGTAACGCATTATCCAGTGTCTGCGCATACCAATCAACGCCGTTTACAACAGAGTGGTCTGTCCGCAAGACGTCCATTGCTCCGTCTATCCTTGAGGCAGAACCACAGACGTCTCCGCCGCCAATGGTGCGATGAAAGAAGGATGTGGAGAGCAGAATGCAATGAAATTGTCTTTACTGACGAGTCACGCTTCTGTCTGCAACACCACGATGGTGGGATTCGAGTCTGGAGGCACCGCGGAGAGAAGATGCTGAACAACTGCGTTATGCACCGCCACACTGGTCCTGCACCAGGTATTATGATATGGGCATGTTGATAATTCTAAAACTTTTGCATGCAGATTTACTAAAGGCATACAAACCTTAACCGGAAGATGGAAGATAAGAACAACATAATTCAATCCTTTTTAAAGCAAAAATTGCACAATTTACCAACATATAAGAATAAAATAACTGAGCTCATTGACCCGAGTAATAGAGTATATATATATATATATACAGATATTTATACACTTTTGGTGCGCCTGATTGCAACCAAAATAGGAGGAGGCGCAGATCTACACGTTATAATAGCAGTCCTTTATACAAAATTTCAAAGTTCTGAGGCTACTCGTTTTTGAGTTATGCGAGATACATACATACATACGTACGTACGTACGCACAAAAAATCTCTTCTGTATCCATTTTTAATCAGTTTTAAATTTTTTGGGGAAAAAAGAGTTCTTTGTTCTGTCCTTACGTACGGATGTCACCTAAAAACGTCGCTAAATTGCATTCGAAAGCGGTTAAAATGGATATTTTAGTTGAAATATGATACCCAAACTTTTCCGAGATTGCATTACTTCCTTTATACTTCGTACAACAAAATGAAAAGTAACGAAAAAGAGTTTAGGGAAAAGAGTTGTGGTTGCTGTCACAAAGGATTCCTCGAGCTATCGCCTTTCTTAGAGCTGAGGATAGAATTCTTTATGTTTTTCGTCGGCCTTCTTCGCCCTCTCCAGGAAAGACGTCTCCTCCAATCGACATATGGGTTTCCACTGCCAGGCGACAAATCTGTTGACTGGTGAGGAATACTCCACTTTCCCAACCAGCAAACCTAAGCAAGCACCAGCAAATGTTAGTGGTGTCTCTAAGGAATGCGTTGGCAGAGGTGTACCAGAACTTGGAGGAAATAGTTTCTTTTTCCTCCTCCGCACTCCAAATTCTCCAAGGCTAGGTAAACAGCCAACGCCAGGTGTTGCAACAGCCCCACCAGTTCTTCCCGTCACGTACACTTCCAACTTTCTACGCTGTTTCGAATACGACACATTCTACTCTCTACCCTTGTAACGAGACCCCATTTGAGAGCGATTCACGCTGGAATCCCGAATTTTCGCCTCCATTCGAGAACGCGTTGCAGGATAAAAGCATACAAATTGTTACCATCTCAGCGAGATCCCTTTTCAACTAGATAAGATGTTTTTTCAATACTTTTAGCCTGTCACTTTGAAGCGAAATCCCCTTCGAAACGGAAGTTAAAGACATTACAGACAAATTCTGGAATTTAGATACAGCTTACAGCTTTAGATGAAAGAAATACTTCCGAACATAACTAAGTACCAAATTCTTTACTATTGCATACAAAATTTTTAATAAGTTACGAATTGTCGAAAAATACCAACTCAGCCAGAAAATAAAGATTCATTAATTTACAGGAAGGAGGGAGGAAATTAAAACGAAATTTATATTAGTAAAACAATTAAGCTCATTAAGTATAACGTAAAATCAAGATTTAAAACTAATAGATTTTAAGAGTCATAAGAAACATGCAGCAATTAATTCAAAAAAGTAAAATCAAGCCAAACTTAAATATTAAGCTTTCAAACAGAAGTTTAATATAAATTTCTCCTATTAAAGTTAATAAAGATTAATCGTTACTAACTACCAGATTTGAGTAAATCATTTACAAATCAAGTCAGAATTTAAAATTGAACCACTCTAAATAAAACCTAATCAGTTACGGAAATAAAATATCAATTAAATAAGCTAACAATTACACAACAGAGGAATGCGTTGGCCACACAATCATGTCTACAGTCTCTGGCCACCTAGAGGTTTACCGTCTAGTACAGGTTATGCTTTGTTAAGGTACTTAAAAGAAACTTTAATTTAACAATATGCACACCTCGGAAGAGTTGAAAATATATTTCATTGCAGCCATCCGTTTTGTAGATAAAGAAAAGCTTCGGTAATTTGCTAGAAATTTTGTGAAAGCTATGGGCACTGAAATAAAGGAACCTCATATCGAACATCTGCTGGAAAAAAGGCAACGTCTTTTAAATACGAACACTTAATATTTATTCGGATAATCCGGATCTTTAACTTAGCCCCTTGTATATGATTAGGAAAACAGAGAGGGGTGAAAAGGAACGTGACGGAAACACTGAGAATGAAAAGTAAGTGCAAAATGAAACTCTTGACTCTTAAAGACATTTAAGAATACTACATTTGTATCGTAAATATCGTAAGCATTAAGCTCAGCAGGGAACAGCCCAGTACTAAATTCGGAAAATTTTGAAGTATTAGGAATTTTCAATGAACTCAAATGAAACTGTTAATTTGTTGATCGTAAATTTCTTGTTTATTTAGTGGTCAAATCATATCAGTACACGGGTTGCCAAAAGAAACAAATTCGAAAAATAGTTCGTGGAGCTTCTTATTCACTGTCAATAAACAATTTCTAACACTTGAAACGTTAATTCAAATCATGATTATATTGAAAACGTTCATGAAAAGGAAACATGATACAGTAATTACAGAGTCTTAGATATTAATTTTATTTATGTAAAATATAAACTGGAATTCAAAAGATATACATACATGTAATTTAATGATAAATTACTTTAGCCTGAAATTCGAAAAGAAGATTTTGACATTACAACATAACAGTACATTCTCGAAAATAAAAGCATGAAAATAACTTGAATTTCCGAAACATCAAGCTCCGATACAAGATAAGAAAACCATATTCTCTGAATATATACTAAATCTCACAAAAATGTATCACATTTCTAACTATTTTCCGTGGAGATTTAGAACAATACATCAGTCGCTGAAAAATAGTGACAAAATAATTCGATAGGGAAAACTAAAAAATGTCAAGATTCCGTCGAACTGTCGTCGAAATATGAAAAAAATTTCATAAATCTATGTGAATTTTAAGAGCTTCAGAATGCTCATAAAATTCGAGAGAATATATCTGAAGCTTAAAATATTCTAAAGGCTTAAAAATGTACTACAATGCAAAAGTAGAGCTTCGTACGTTTCTGAGCATGGTCAAAGAATAAAATAACATCGCATCTTCAGACTCTGTTGTTAGTGTATTTCCGCTGATCACAGGTATACTATACTGAGACCTTAAATATGTTTATAAGATGAACATGAATTTACAGTAGGTATAACGACCCACCAGTGGCCAAGTGGTTAAAATAACTAAATACTAGTAGTTCGTTCTGCGTTCGAAATCCAGGTGAACGGACTGGCTGTATGCTTGGATTTTGCGAGTTTTCCCATTCGTAAGGTGAATACGAGCCAGTTTCTCTTCGAAAGTCCTCTATGAAGGCATCTCGTATATCCTGCCAGTATATTCAAATAACGTAACCTAAATTAACCTAACTGGTTGCCATAAAGTAAAGAATCGAGGAGCCATTAGTGGTGATACCTCGCATTTAAAATAGTTAAAAATCGCAGTTGCTATCAAAGAAAAGTTCCTTGCTATTGAAAAATATCGTGATGGCAGCGTTTAAGTAAGGATATTCATTGACGTGCGACAAAAAGGTGTGAAGATCTTAAATCATAATCCAAAACAGCTCCATATACCTAGAACAGCAAATAGACTGTAGACACAATTATAGAGTTCAAAACAATAACAACAGATATCTAACATTTGCTAGATTATAATTATCTGGCACCAAAAATTGCAAACAACCGAAGTATGGGATATAGTCAGCTAACTGGAGAGCTTACATCAAGCACAAAATGTAACGCATCCTACTTGACAGAGTTTCCTGAAAGAACTTCGCGAGGATTTATGGTAGATCGCTGCACACTGCGTTGAATTAATACCTACGCTCAATATGGCATAATTGCCTTGCGTTCGTAAAGGCATGAGAGCTGTAAACGACCTTTATTCTCATTAACGCATTAAATTTCGCCTTGAAAAATTATTATGCACATACCTAATATTGGCCAAAGCATAATTTGAGTTATCCACCGCATACCAGAAATGGAAGTTAGAGGAAGTGGGACTATGTAATATAGAATGGTTGGCACGGCAATGTTTCAAACCAAGTCTTTAGTATGACTCTCGATATAGCGACAACATGTTGACAGCTTACATTCCCTTAGAAGTCAGTTAGTAGTTTCATTTGCTTCTACCCTTTTCAAATCCACTCGTCTACTTTGATGCTGGAACATCTGGAGATAAGGGTATTACATCAGGTTTCCGGAACTTTAATCATTCGATTACATCTGGAACGCATCAGACCTATACTGCTGATATAACTCTTAATGAGGTGCAGAATAACTGCATTGTGTACTTACCGAGATCCTCTTAAACTGTATGCAGTAGTGTTGTGAGGCTTATATGATAGTTAGCGCTGCATGGCTGTCATGACTATGTCCATATGGGATGTGTTGCCATAATTTATAATAAATTATGCGTTGCTCTTTATTTCTATGCTGAATTATGTTGCTCATTCTGTAACAATTGTTGATTTCATTTCTACTGTTTGCCACACTGATAGGTAGAGTGGTTAGCGATTCTGGTTGCCGCATCCTTGGGCCTGAGTTCGAATCCTGGAGAAGGCTTCAAAAGTTTGCAACTGACCTTAAAACTCCCACTTACAAATCTTGAGGCATGAAGGTATTTTAAATGCAATGCGATTCGAAAATTCTCTTTTGGGATTTGGTGGTATTTTGTGTAAGGGCGATAGACTCTTGGAGCTCTTCCCTGGGGATATTCTCCTTCAAAATTGCAATAGAGTCGTACTGTTACATGTAAGATGTGCAAGGCTCATGTGGACAGAAGCTGCGATACTGTGCTTTCCGCCACGATAAAATTCGTACAATTGTTCTAATGTTACCCTCGGAGAAAAGTAGCAACAATATAAATGGTGCTTTTATTTTTTGCACCGTAATCAGTCACCAGGCCATTGACGGTATGAGCTATATGAGTTATCTAAATTCCCAACACTGCGTCTTAAAACTGAGTTCGTCAACGACAACTATATTAAGATACTGTCAAAAGACTGCTATCTAATGCATGCTACCGAAGTGTCAGTATTACGAAACTACTATACAATAAGAGGGTTGTTTCAATGGCTTCATTACTAATAAATTGCAGAATGAAAGTTAGGAGTTTTGACTCATAATTTACAATCAGTACAGAAAAATACAACACTAAACAGTATAATTCAATAAAGCATACAATTTTAAAAATCATTTTAAACTAGGTCTGCCATTTCATGACTTATCGCAATGGTGGTAGAATTGGGAATTTTTATAAATATGCTTCCAATAAAATGATTCCTTATCTGTTATCAAGCAACGTGCTCAGCTCACCTGACTGAGTTCCAGTTTCTCTGAACTATTATTGGCGACAATGTTGCCACCAGATGTATTAGCTATAAGTATGTTATTATAATGCAATAACAAAAAACATCATTTGTCAAAAATTATGCTGACGTAATTTTATCTCAAAATTGGAGTACGGAGAATTTTGAGACAATGTTTTTTTTTTTTTTTAATGGTAGGTATTATTCTAAAAACATCGCACTGAAAAGAAATCTTATGACAACTTGGTAGTCAAATACAAGGTATGACGCTATCCTTTCCTTATATCTATGATCTGGTTTATTTTTTTTCCTTCAATAATTATCAGTCATGAAGGAAATGCTGTTTTCCTCTTAAAAGCAGAATTTGTATGAAGCTTGTTGAAGTAGATTATCCTGATAGCGTGTAACAAGGACAAGCATGTTAAAGTTAGTTATATGGGTTGGTTATCAAAGACACGGTAAAAAAACAGGAAATATAAAATAATTGAAACATGTAAGCTTTAAATTATCTATTATTCCTTGACAAGGAATTCCCCAGTGAAAATTTCAAATTTTTTAATTTTAAAAATGTTATAAAATTTAAATATAATCAAAAGCTTAAACCTTAATGATTTTGTACTAATTGTGTTACATAGGATTTCAGAAGAATCTTTTGCACATTAAAACAAAGCTAAGTAATATTTTCATAAAAGATATCAGTTGCATATATTACAAATTAAATATATTTTAATTTACATCAATTAGTTATATTATTAAAACAGGGAAATAAAATTTAAATTATTTAAACGTATGTTTTTGATTTTGAATCACTTTCTTTGCTCACAATTAGCAGATTAGTGTAGTTTGAAAGGTAATTTAAAAATATCGTGCTGTACCGAAAGGCATTACTCTGGAAATTTCTTATCCGAAAGGCACTGTAGATCTGTCCCTTTTTGCTATCATAAACCATGTTAGATCACATTAAGGAACCTGGCGACTTCTCTTGCAGGTGTAAAAGAATAACAGCACAGAAGAAGAGTAAAATAACTATTATTCATCAAACTCTGAATACAAATGAGCTAACTTCGTGCTTACAATAATAGCGACGACTTGCGGTGGAACTCAAGAATAGTTACAATATAATTTTAAAGATAAAGAATAGTTCTGGGCTAACAATTTAATTTGAGGCTAACTCTACCAGGCGATGTACTTATTAAACGGTCAAAAAGGCGTATCAGAAGCTTAGCGTAACAGTAAGGCCAAACTAGCAGCGTACGCTAGCTAGCGCAATAACGCACTGATTAAACTGCAAGATTCGTCTGACTTTATACTCACTTAACTTTAAATTTGCATCCTTGAGAAGAAATACGAGGGGAAATTGAGAGGTTCAGGAAAGGTACTAAGCTTACAATAATTTAGTATGCAAAATAAGGGAAACCCTACAGCACGTGCGTAATATATTTATTTGCTATGCTAGGGCAGAATTTCATGTATGAAGCAAATTCAACACATGCTTTGACGGGACAGAACTTCTTACGCGAGAGGGCACTATAGGATCTGACCCTTTTTGCTGTCATAAACCTTGTTAGATCCCACTGAGGAACATGGAGACATCTTGCACAGGCGTAAAAGAATACCAGCACAGAAGAAGGTTAAAATAACCCTTTAATTATTCATCAAACTCTGAATACAAATGCATAAACTTCGTGCTTACAATTACACCGACGACTTGCGATGGAACTTAAGAACAGTTACACAATGATTTCAAAGACTGAAGGGTAGTGCTGGACTAACAATTTAATTTAAGGCTAACTAGGCTGACTCAACAACCTACCAGGCGATGTACTTATTAAATGGCGAAAAAGGCGTAATAGAAACTCAACGTAACAACATGGACAAACTAGCAACGTGCGCTGGCTAGCGAAATGATTCTCTGAATAAACTACAAGTTTCGTCTGACTTTATACTCACTTCATTTAACTTTAAATTTGCATCCTGGCGTAGAAATGTGAGGGGAAAGTGAGAGGTTCAGAAGAGGTATAAAACTTAAAATAATTTGTTATGCAAAATAACGAAAACCCTAGAGTACGTGTGCAATAAATTTATTTGTTATGCTAGGGCAGAATTTCACGTATTAAGCAAAATCACCACATCCTTTGACGGGACACTGGGACTCACAAAAATTGAATAAAAAGTCAAATATTAAAACATGCTTATATAAACATTAAAGGATTGCCTTTGACACATTACTTCAAAATAAATTAATTGCTTTGAAGATTGCCCAGTTAGAATTTGCCAAAAGAAAATTTAAATAGAAGGTATCAACGCAAACAAAAACAATTATACAAATTTTAAATAACTCACTTATGGCTAACACAACGTATAAAAAAGAACTTGCTTAATTAAGCTATGATTAATGGCAAAATATTTCATTAATTTCATCATCAATTAGCTACATTTGTTTTAAGATAAATCCTGTTTCTTTTTCAACATCAGGAAAATTATTAAGAACTGTAGTTTAGCGTAATTGTATTCATGTCGAAAACGTCTCAAATTTCATACTGAAGCGAGCTGTAGTTTTTATCTTAAATTAACATAAATTCAGTGAAGAATTTTACTACTTCACAGAGTTTAATGTTATATCCGTCGTCGATGATATCGTCGTCGATGACAAAATAACGTATATATAAATTACTTAAACAGTCTATCAACTTTTCATAAATTTTCTAAAATATGAACACTTAAAATGTATGTATCGTAGTACACTTTTTGAATAATTAAAAAACTGTTGCATCGTGTTAACTTTCCTCGATATAAGATCTTTAGTTTTGTAGGTTTGATGCTTAATTTCAATATACGAAATCTGGTTAATTTTATTCATTCATTTATGGTTCTAAATCCAGTGCACTTTTAATATGAGTAGAATGAATATGCTGGGATTTAAATTCGCAAGTGGCCACGATGATGTCATTTAATAGCGTCTATAAGCTACTTTATCCTACATATGATAAGCGGAATTATAATTTAATTCTGCTTATCGAAAATCAATAAATGTTAAAAGAGGAATGGAAAGCAACTTTCCAAGAAGCTTTGCGCTATACACTTTTTTCTTGCATACTAAATTCAGTACGTAATATTAAAATGCTGGAATTTTGCTTCAGCAGCAGTGAACGCAAATATAATTTCGTTAAACACTGACGTATGGCAAAATATTTTACTAACAAGTTTTATTCAAACTTTAATATTTCTGAACTGCAGTTACATACATTTTGAACGTTCATTCTTATGAATTTCATTCATGATTCAACTTTCTTTGTTATAATCGAATAAACATTTTTTCATCACTCGTAAAATAAGTGATGAAATGTTTAATAACATTAAGACTAGCAAAAATTTAAGATTTATACTAGCATTTAAGATTTCGATTTAGACTAGAAAAAATATCCTTTCGATTTAGGCTAGCATACAACAGAATATCCTTAAGATTTAGACTAGCAAAAAAATCCTTAGTAATATTAAATTCAGATATATGGGAAGTAATGAAAACGTTATATTTGAAAACTATTATTCTTTATAATGCAATAGAAGGGTATAAAGCAGCGTTTGCACCCAAACATTTAACAGAAACGCAAAACAAAATATACAAAATGTGAAACCAGAAGTTGTTAGTTTCAAACAAGAACTCTTGATCTTAAGCATTTTTTCCACTGTAGCATCCTTCTAAATACCCTTTGTTCATCAAAGTTCATTTTCTGTGAGAACAGCTATCTACGAAAGGACATCTTAAAGCTAATCGAAGATTCATCACTCCATGCGAACTACAGCACAAAACATTTGAGATTGCTAGTTGAGTCTGTAACTGGAGATTACAGTCTGCTTCTGTTGGCTAAACATAAAATTCTGAATGAATTTCATAAGCAAACGGAATTGCTTCTATTTAGTAAAATGAAAAGTTTCTTGGTGGTCCAATGCTGAATCCAGTTGCAGAAATTCAATCAATTAATTGTCTTCAGATGGCTGTAACATCAGAAGACGGGATTTGATGTACAAAGTACATCAAAACGAGTTCAAACATTAAAATCACGTCAAGAATAACATTTAGAGAAAGTGACAAATTTTTTTCTCTAACTTCAAAATTCCTTTCTCTACATGTTTAACATTTAGAGAAAGTGACAGCACTATGCATTGCTTTCCTGTCCTTCTCTGAGTTTAAAATCGTTCCCCTTAGTGAACTTAAAATAACTACAACCTGTAACTCCGATTTAAAAGATCCGTCGACATCAGTAGCTATTCCTAACTTCGAGTGCTTTTAGAAAAACAGGTTTCAAACAATAGCAGTAGAGTATCTATGTATTACAGCCTGACAGAGCACCGCGAAATATTTACAGTACTCACGAGAGTCATTCATGTAGAACATACGTCTGAAGAAACATAATGAGACTGGTTATTTACAACATATGCTGCATATTTAACTCAATTTAAACTTTATAATGCTGTTAAGTAAATGTAGCATTTATATATTTACTATGAAATAAACTCCGTTATAATTCAATAAAAATTGTGATAAATAAGTACAGTAAACTATAGTCATTATTAAATAGAATATTATTTAATATTAATATCATTTTCCAAAATTGCATTTTTATTGTACGACATCCATAAAATTACAACACAGTTTAGACAACATGTACAGTTTATATGTTATGAGTACACTTCGGGAAAAAAGGTTCTATATCTCCCGTTCTACTGCGCCGATTGACGAAATTCAAATTGCGTTCTTCATGTATAGAGAGCGCGACTTACGATATTCATTAGATTTATATATATCATTGTTCTAATATAGGTATTTTGACACAAAATCGGACTTTTTCTGAAATGACATGCCCATGTTTTTTCATATTTCGGTTCTACGACTCAAATTATGCCTAGATATTAAATTTTGTTATTTTTAGTGTAAAATTTATGGAAAAATTCAAAAATTTATCTTGGATAATTTTTTTCAGTTTGCGCCAAGTATAATTTACTTGGTGAACTTCTTAATTTGCAACACCTATTTGCTTTCCCCTTATTACAATGCGCATAAGCCGGAAAAAAGTCACATCGTTCCTACTTTCAAATAATTTTAACTAAGTGCGTAAACCAGATTTGATGTTATCGCTTTCAACAAATATGCCAAATTTCAAAACGCGGCATTATGTAAAGCATATCTTATATTATCTTATATTATATATATCTTATATATATTCAAGCATATCTTAGAAAATTTTAAATAAAAACTCTAATTTTTTTGCAAATGT
>KK121401.1:0-15072 GCA_000611955.2 Stegodyphus mimosarum | reverse complement strand
AAATCAAGTTAGAGTTTCGTACATCGTATTTGTTCATAGATCGTTTAACAGAAATTGATAGTGTGTACCGAGGGAGCTACGACTTGAGATTAAGTCGTAGCTCCCTCGGTACACACTCTCAATCTCGAACTTGGAAAGTGATATTAAATTTTAGAGAACTGCCCAGTCGTGAACAAAGCTGTAAATTTTGGAATAAATAGAATTCAGGAAATTCAAAAATCTTAAGTTTCTGTTCAAACTTTACTGGATATTTCTGAATCAGCTTACAAAAGTGAACAAATTTTTCTAGCGTAAATCGTAGTGATCCCTTTTACGATTACAGTCCAAGTTCTGCTATTCTGCCTCACTGTGGCGGGGCAGGGTGTCAGTACGCAGAATGGGCGAAGTAAGCGAAGGACTTTCCAATATGCCCAGCTATAGCATAGCAGATGAAGACCCTTCAGATGATTACCGTCTTCGTAATCGGGTGTCACGTTGCCGGGGCTCCACTGCCTTTCCTCTTCTTCTTTTCCTCTCTTACCTTTCTCTTACCCTTATCTTTCTCCACTAAGGTCTCCTCTTGACGAGGATGGGGCTCAATGTGAGATGCAGTTACTAATCTTTTGTTTTTGTTTCACCATGTTGAGAAACCGCCTGCGCGTCTGCCTTGCGTGGTGGCTGACACGACGAGAAAGGAGTATCCTAGTAATTGAGGGACAAAGTAATGTCACCAACATGCTACTTTGGTGTCTGCTTCTGCCCAAACGGGTGGCACTTAGCTTCCCCGCTAATGTCCAAGCGGCTGGTTACGAGTCCTACAGGTTAGTAGCTTGTGGTTAAGTTTTCGGAAATTCCCGCTTTCGAGAAAGCTGACTGTGGGGCTTGAGTCTGCTTGTAGGTCCGGCTAGCCTTAACACAGGGTTCTGTGTTTCCTTGTTGGGCTAGATGGTGGGGGAAGCGATCGGGCCTGAATCCTCACTATTTACTAGATGGCAACTTTAATTTCTTCCCCAAATAACATGGAAACGAAACATTCTCATGCTGCTAAGCGAATATTCACTTCTAGCATTGTTTGCACAAACAAAAGTCCAAACTTTCAGCCCTTGCTGGTCAATTAGAAAAATTTGTCACCATTTCTTACCCACAAACATATTGTGGCCTCAACTAGCGAGCCAAAATACATAAAAGAGCTCCGTTCAGGATCTCTGCTCATCGAGACGATATCTGATGAACAATCCATTTCTCTCCTTAAAATTACAAACATGGGTAAGTATTCCATTAATGTGTCTTTACATGTCTTTCAACGTCTCCAGAGGTGACGCTTCAGAAATACACCTGGTGTCAGTGCCTGGTAAAGAACTTTTAAAAGAAATGGCTGAGCAAAACGTGTGTATGGTTCACTGAATTAAAATCCACAGGGATGGTCAACTTGTCAACAAAAACATATTATCCTGACGTTCTCATCGGCAGAGATACCGAAAGCTATTAAGGCAGGACACTTGATATGACGGACGAGACCTTACGTGTGGAACCCACTGCACTTTTTCAAGTGTCAACGGTTTGGTCATGTGGTGGCAATCTGGCGTGTGCTCGCTGTTCTGTGACCGATCATGCAAGTCAGGACTGTAAAGCCAATCCAAAATGCCCAAATTGTAGTGCCGACCAACTGTCGTGATCACAAAACTGCCTTAAATGGAAAGAAGAGAAACAAATACAGCATATTAAGATTACTATAAAAATATCCTGACGCTATGAAACTGTTTAACACAGGTCCAACAAGACCAAACGTTTCTTATGCTAAAACCACCATATCCTACCAGTCAATAAGTACCCAAACTTTACACAATATTAAAAAAAAACACTTGAACCGAAAACAAATAGCAGCGAAAATTTTTTAATCATTTTCTTCCCAAACATATAACAGAAAATCTGAAAATAAATGCGCATAGAACGGACAGTTCAAAGAAGAAAATTAAAAGCTCCAAAAATAGAAGTCAAAGTCGAAGCTCTGAAGCAGATCAAAGCTCAGCGTTTCTTATATATAGAAGCCTTATCCGCTCAAAACGTGATTAGGGAGCAGTCATTTACGAGTTGTCAAGGATTTTTGTGCTTCAACGATACTTCCCTTCATTTAAGATGTGATAGTCTTTGTCTAAGCACTATCTTAAAATCCTATCACAGATCCAGAATCCCATCCGTTAACAATTACTCAGTGATTCGTGTTTCCGTTTGTATAAAGCACGCTCATCATGTACCCAACTGTTTGGTTTAAGAGCAAACACATTTCTAGAGCAGTATAATAGGTCTAATATACACTCATGTCCATAAATTAAGGATAATTCGGAGTCACGCGGAAATCGAACTCTAAAATAAATATATCACCTGTAAAATCAATACACACATCTTCAAGAATCATATGCAAATTTCAGGAAGTAACCAGATGACACCGATGGTACGTCACAATGACGAGCGTGTTGATATATAAGGAATACAGGCAAAGAAGTAAAATTGTTCGCAGGAGCTTTATAAGCATTTCAGTGCAAAAACCGAATAGTTATCACACAAAGGACGCATTTGGATGATTTTTACGTGGTAGAATTATCAGCCGTCTGGAATGTGGGCGTACCCAACTGGAAGTATCAGACGAACTTGGAATTGCCAGGAGTGTCATCTCCAGGCTTTGGCAACAATTTCAAGATGATGGTAAAGTGAGTAGACGTTACAGCACAGGTCGCCACAGAGATACAACGCCGAATGAGGACTGGTATTTGGCAGTTACTGCCAAAAGAAACAGGCGGATCACAGCCTCAGACCTGTCTCGTCAGCTCTCTTCAGCCACTGGTACGACAATTTCAAGGCAGACCGTGTACAGACGCTTAGGGCAGATTGGTCTATATGCTCGTAGACCTGTCAGATGCGTTCCACTTACTGCAATTCACTGTCGTCTGCGGTTAGCCTGGAGTAGAGAGCATGCATTGTGGACACCGGAACAGTGGGCTTGTGTGATGTTTTCCGACGCGTCCAGGTTTAGCTTGCAGTCTGATTCCTCCCGGACTTTCATGTGGAGCGCTCCAGGTACCCGTTACTACCAAGAAAACATCACTAAATGACACCGTTACGGTGGTGCAGGAGTGCTCGTTTGGGGTGGAATTGTTCTGGGTTCCAGAACTGACCTGCATGTTGAAATTGGAACCATGACAAGCCAAATCTATCGGGACGTCATTCTGGAACAACATGTACGTTTGTTTCGGGGCGCCATGGGCGCACAATTTGTGTTTATGGATGACAACGCCCGTCCTCACCGTGCAAACATCGTAAGCGAATGCCTTCAATCGGAGGATATCACCCGTATGGACTGGCCTGTATTCTCACCGGATTTGAATAAAGTAGAGGACGTGTGGGACATTCTTGGCCGACGAGGTGCAGCCCGTCAACCTCCTCCTACATGTCTATTGCTTTTTGAGTGGTGTAATATCTCCCAAGATCAGATCGATCATTTGATGCTCAGGATGCCTAGGCGTTGTACGGACTGTATTGCATCGTCTGGGAGACATACAATGTATTAACAATCATACCAACCATGTAACATTGGTTTTTTGTAAATAGGTTTTTTTTGTAATTTGCTCCAGGAAGAAAAAATCGCTTATTTGTTTTAATAACATCAAACATATAGCATCTTTTTTTGCTCTTTACCTTTTGTTTAATGAATAAGCTTTACAAATAAGTAAAATTTGTTTTGCTCCTAACTCTTCCTTTGCCTGATTTTGCATTATCCTTAATTTATAGACATGAGGGTAAATGCAAATATGGAGAATTTCTTTGAGATTCCACCTGGGAGGACTGGAAAATTCAGTTTCTTGATACCTTCCAACATTGAGATAAATCTAACATGAGTAATGGTCATTCACTGGCAGATCTTTGTGGAATATAGACATAAATCTACAAATTATATCCCTCATTATACAGATGGGTCAACATCCCGAGATTATATTGCTGCAGTCTTTGTAGTAGGAAAAAAAATTGTACGGCTTCGTATACAGCCAGCTTGCCCCGTTTTTAAACCTGAAATTATAGCAGTTTATGAGGCTTTAATATTTCTCTCAAAGCAACGTTACAAGAATTTCATTATCTACAGAGGCTCCTTGAGTACCCTAATATCATTCAAAGACCCTACGTATAGTTCACATACCATTATTACCAGAATTCTGAGGCTTAATAAGACTCTAAAATGTCGGGGATATCAAATTCTCTATTCCTGGATTCCTGGACAGCTGACGTAAAAGGGAATGAACTAGCGGACATTACAGCTAAAACTGTTATTACAATGTCCAATTTCCAGATCCCACTCACAGATATCAGGGCGGCAAACAAATGTAAAAATCTTAATCAATGGTAGAAGCAATGAGATGGCCAAACCAACAATAAGAGGAGAAGTGTTATACCCAAAACTGCATTCTGGTCGTCTATGGCAAGTAGAAAGGAAGACGTTCTCTTAACCCGGTTAAGAATTTGTCATTGTGGCCTGACTCATGTATATCTGCTGAAAGGCGAGAAGATTCCCCGGTGCCTAAACTGCAATTCAGATCTGAGAGTTCATCATATTTTATTGGAATGTCATAAGTTTTAATAATTTTCGCCAAAATATATTAAATTTTTAAAATTGGATATAAAAAAATTAATAGGCAAAAATCATCATCTCAAATTGTGCCAGTTTTTTAAAAGATATTGACTTTTATTACGTACTGTAATTTATTTTTACCTAACATAAAAGATACAGTAATTGTCCAAGCGAAATTTCTTTTAACATACTTTGTAACCATCGTTTTTACCATTTATCGCTGGTGACCTCCGAAATTTAAATAAAAATGCATAGAACGATGAAAGATGTAAAACATTATTTACATCATTGAAATTGTTCGCTGGTAGAAACTTACTTATGTTACGATTCATACTCAGTGAGAATGGCAGTTTATGTATATACGTATATATATACTAGAACAACGTTACATGCCTGTATTTCTATGTTCATGGCATATAGATTAATTTTTAGCTTAATTATGTACTCTTCAATTCAATAAATCAATGAAAAAAGTACTTCGGACAATTTTTTCTGAAAGCATTTTCTAGAATATAAAGGAAATAAAATTTAAGATACAGTAATTTTATCTTTTATAATTCCGACATGCTATCCAACATGCGAACGTATAGAATTCTAGACGTAGAAGCTCAGTAGATAAGATCAATTTTAGCCGAAAGGCAAACCCACAGTTTCCTTTGTGCACGTCCCCTGCATTCTCAAGAATACATCATTGGCGCCAGATTCCGTTTGAACAGCGTAATTTATAGGCAAGAGTCGGGCTTTTAATGCTTTGTGGAACGCCAAGGTTGGAGTATCTGGCCAAAGGGAGGATTCATTTTTGAGTCCCCCACTTGGCTACTGAAAGAACTTCGGATACATCCAGGGAGTAGAAATAAAATTTTCTTCCAAGACTTAAGTGGCTCACGCAGAGACCTTTCATGCCTATTTAAAGAGGCCACCAGAAATCATATTTCTTAACGAAATTTGCCTCCAGACCGTTTAGCTTGAAAGCAGTGACAAATTCGCGACTTTCAGCAGTATTTATGAATTCTTGAAAGAGAGAGTTTTTCATTTTATTTCTTCAACTTTTCCTAAACTGAGCATGTTTTCAGACCTCTATGACGGGACAACGTAATACTTGTTTATAAAAGACTTGACATATTTTTGCATATGTACATTTCTTTAGACTGGTTCTTTCTTTGAGGAACAACAGACGGTTCCGATTTATTTTAGAAATACAATTTCAAAATACATTTTTATCCAATTTAGAACTTTTTGCGAGAGCGATTTACATAATTAAACCGTTCATGTTTTCAAGTCCAATTTCATATTCTGCCTCAGTAATGCGTGAAAAGTATTCTATAGCTTATTTACTCAAACTGTTATATTTTAGTTTTTCATCGGAAATACCTTTTACCTTTATATTTTGCATGTTTATTTAAACTTAACATTCTTTGCAAAACTAATTCAGGAAGTTTTCCTTACAATATTATTTCACTATATTTTAATTTCAAACGAAACTAAATCTATCGTTTTTCGTTGGGATAATGATCAAAAAAGAGGAATGTGGAATAAAATATGAGGCTTGGTTTGGTTTATTTGATTCCGGCAAGGCACTCGAGAATTATCTGCCTAACGAAAGGGATGCCTTCGTGGAGGACATTCTGAGGTAAATTGGCTCGTATCCGCGTTATACATGGGAAAATCTACGAAACCGCCCATGCAGCCAACATGTTTGCCAAGATTCGAACATCGGACCGAACTACCAGTGTTCAGCGACTTTACCGCTCGGCGGCTGAGGTCTTAAAACAGGAGGAAAGGTATAAAACTCGATTAATTTTGTGAATTATAAATAAATAATATTTATTCTGCCTCAAAAGAATATAAGACTTCTCGAACAGTAAATATTTTTACAGAATGCGTCGCTTCTACTTTATTCATAGGAAAATGCTTTAATTTTTGCAGAGCTTCTGAGACAGGATCTGATAATAGCTTAGTCCCAAAATATCTGGGCCTAGGGCTATGAATTTTAAGGGACCTAAAGTCTTCCTATAACTCATAATTACCCTCTCGATAAAGCCTCAGTAAGTCGTGATACAATATCTTGCTTCTTTTTATATATCGCCTCCATTATTTTTGTAAACTTATGACATCTGTGAGTGAATTTCCGTAACCTCACAAGTTAATGTCTATCTACAAAAACTACGTCAACATTTGGCGAGTTATCGTCTTTGTTTAAATATTAACTGATGCTGTTTAACTGTTAAAACAGCACACTAACTCAAACGTGAAATTAAGTAAAATTTTGTTAGGTATCTATGATGTGTTCTGCAAAACGTGAATATGATAACATAAACTAAAATGAGTTCTTGTACGAAAACCTTAAACAGACTCAAGCAGGATGACCGCAATTCGGTGCTAGCTTAAATAGGACCATGGTTAAGATTAACATAAACTATGTCTCTTGCCTTTCAACTTAAACTGTAAATAAACTTCTCGTGTAAGCATGTGTCCTGCCGGGCCAAAGAAGACGTAGGAATTTAACTAAAAATTAACTGTTAGAAATATTTATGAGTAAAGAACAACAGATTCAAACTGAAATCTAACCATAAACGCTCTGAAAATTAACAGATGGAAAACGCTGAAAATTAATATAAACGAATTTATTGCAAATTTAAAGCGAAATAAATAAAAATACTAATATATGACGTTAAAAACACGGATGTGAAACTGAGGGCAATGACTGAAGCATACTGTTTTCTCAGATTTGCAATCCAAAGCCAAGGGTAACGCAAATAATAAACACGTATTTAAATCCAATTACGTTCTCTAAACGAGCGCTGCAAAACGTTATGTGTGAAGAACTTAATTGTGATAAATTAGTGGGTAAAATAAACCGTGAAATAAAGTATGCGAAAATATATAACGTTGTTTATGCAGATCTTTATCAAAAATGGCTAACAATAAATATGAGAAAACGATAATAACGGGAATGACAGATCGAGGTAAAAGGTTTGGAATCGTTTGGCTTACTTGATTGTCTGCCAAATGGAAGGGGTGCCTCCGTGGAGCGCTTTTTAAGGTAGAATGGCTCTATACACGGTATACGTAAGGAAAACCACGAAAGCGCGCATGGAAGGGGGCCCTTTACCCATGATTCGAAACTGAATCGAACTAACAAGACTCAGCGACTTTACCGCTCTACTGCTGTTGGGCACCGAGATAAAGGTGTTTTGTGTTTTAGTAAATATCTGCACGAAAGGTAAGTAAAGCAATTTAATTAGATTTTTCAAAGGAATTTATGTAGTGTTTAAGGGTTTAACCATAATTCTAGCTTATTCCAATTAGCTAGAAAATAAATTAGAAATGAATAGTTTTGCTATTTGTATGTCCGCTCATTGTAACGAATAATACCGAATAATGTAAAATATTTGTACTAAATTAGATTCCTAAACTTACCATAATCTGGTTATAAAACATGTTTAATAAAGAAAACAAATGTTAATTAACATTTTAAAGAAAGAATTGTAGAGTTTATTGATAAATCAATCATATCTGTGAAAGAAGAAGTAAAAAATTATAATTTTCGTGCACTTTTTTCTTCTTGCCTTTGGTAATAAAATAAGGAAACAAGCTGTCATTTTAAGCGCAACATCGTTCTCTTAAATGAAGTGCAAAAATTTAGTTAACTGATTAATGCACTTAATCGCTAATCAAATTTTATGAATTTTTTAGGCTTTTCTGCCATTAATCTCACATTTGTTTTCCTAATATAAATGTTTGTAACGCTTTGTAAATCTTTAAATAACCCCAATTTACTTTATTAAAGTTGAGTTCTAAAACAAAACAGGGTAGCAAATGCTTAGAGATACCTTTTTATGTGTGTTCACATGTGTTTAAGCATTTTAAAGTAAATTATTGGCGATAATTATTTTACATTTTAATAAAAGTTTAATTTCAACACTACTTTATCTTTAGTTTTTATTTTGTCACATATACTGGCCGGACCAGAAGGTTATGCAAATTAAAAGTTGCGGAAGATAGCTTATATTAATTATAAACTCCTGTTTTGTTGAGCGCATAGCTGTTTTAGTGTTTGCAGCTGCTACCTACAATAAACTTGGAAAGAGTTTATATTCGTCGAAGGACATATTAAGACACTTCCACTAAAGGTTGGTAAATTCCTCCTTCTGTGGTGTGTAACCAAGGTTACAAGCCATGTGTATTTTTTCAATTTGTACGTTTTACAGCACAATGCTTAATTGTTACCCATCATCGTCAATAACTAATTAGCTCCTTGTCTAAAACAAATTCTCTGTTTAGTTGTAATTAATTTGGATCATGCAAATATTTGTTGAATTTAAATCTCTGGTTGTGTAAATTGATTATAATGAGGATGGCAATTACCTGGAACTGCAACTTTTAATTTCTGTTAAGTGATATACTTTTCAGAAACATTTATGCATAAATTTGCAATTAAATATTTCTTTAGAATAAAGAAAATTTTCTCTTCTTAAATACGAAGCAATTTAGAATCAAAATTAGGGCAGACATTTTGACATTTTTTTTTAGGCAAGTGGTTATCTCATATTTTTATATTTTTTTAATAAACATAAGCTTGTCTGAAGGGTCTATACCTTTAAAATTTTCAAAAATTCTATTTTCTAGTTTGGTATTATTTTGGAGCCCAAACAGTTCTGAGTAATTTAGTGCAATTTATTCTTATTATACGTTTATAAGTTTGCAAGGTATTGAAAATAATGTAAACATCGAAGCAACTGCGCCTCTTACACCTGCAATTATCATGACCACTACTGCGCTGTTTGTTTATATTTTAAGAGACCTCGTTTGAGATTTTGATCCCTAAAAGCCAGTCACTGCTATTTTAAAGAAAAATATGCAATAGAAGAAGAAGAGATAAAAAGTTACTTTTCTTTAATTTGATACATCGATATCGCTTGTTATGTTGTAGTATAAAATGTTAAAGCTAAGCTGAATAATTACGATTTCGTTTAACATTTGTTGCTATTATTCACAATATTTGAACTTCGTTTATTGTGTATGCTTAGCGTGTTAAATGTATGTTCTGAATAGTACGCTTTAAATACTCATGTCAAGTGTTTAATCAGTTCAGTTATGAATCTGGATTGTGAAACTCCTAAAAGTACTTTTGGAACGCATCCAAACTCAAACCACGGACCTCTGGAAACAGGCGCCCAGCGTGCTGACCACTACACCACGAAGGCATGCAAAAAGGGTGAGAAATACCTTATATATTGAGAAAACTTAAGTGTTTTGGAAACATAAGTGTTGATTCCAAATTTAAAGGATATCGAATTTTGGTCATCGAAATTTTATTCAATATTTGTGTTTCTAAGTATCTGTGTTGCACATAATGTGGAACAGCTGTGCAAGTGTGTGGGAACAACAGTTATGGATTATCTTCAGATTTTTCTTCTTTGCAATAGTTGTGCTGAACTGACTTCTTTTTTTTCTTCGTCGATGATGAGTGACAATAAAAACATTCCAGAAATTAATAAAAGATTTGGTGCATGCGATGAGAAGTATCAGTCAAGGCCTTGCAGGTATGCGCACATTTTATGGTGCAAAAGGCTTACCACCACCTATCCAAAAGTTTCCATATTGTAAAATGTGGCCGAAATGTGGAGAGAATATGTTCCATGTAAAGCATATCATAAAAAATCCTGAAAAGTCCGCAGATGAGTTGGAAGTTAATGGAATTTGTAAAATATCTGTCGTCTTACAGAAAAGAACATTTTAATATGTCAAGCTATATTGTGGATAGTGATACAAAAATATTTTGTGAATTGCAGAAAATTCGTAATCAGAAACTTGATATTGTATTAAAAATTCAAATGTGTTGGCCATGTAAAGAAACGAATGTATAGTAGGTTGCGACAATTAAAAAATCAATATGCGAGGAAAAGAATTGGTAGATGATAAGTCATTGAGTGAAAAAGGTTGATTAACTGATAAAGTAAAATGTCAAACTAAAATGTACTGTCACAATGCTATTAGGAGCAACAAGGGATCGTGCATGGATATGCGTAAAGCTATGTGTACTATATTTTCTTATTAATGTTCAACTGATAATGAGCCGTTTCACGATTTTTATCCACAAGGTAAGGGTTTATGGTGTAATTTTCAAAGAGGAAAAGCTGCTGGTTATGAAAAAGGATTCCATCACACAAACATCATTTCGGCTATACGATGGATGGTATAAAATCTATATTTAAAGATTTTCAAATTCCAAGCGTTTGAAATGTTGCATTGGAACTGCCAGGTAGTAAGGTAGAACTGCCAGTTATTATGGAAATTATTCTTACTGATATCATAATGATCTGAATATTATGATTAAGATACTTCTGCCAGTTTTACTAGTTACCGGATAAAAATTGTCATGTAATTAAAGTTGTTCGAAAGACAATTATTTAGAAATTACGGGAGTGATGATAAACATAAAAATTATTAAAAAAACTAGAAGCATGATGCATTCATGATAGTAAATTAAGAATGAATGGAAACTAATTTAACTGAAGTACATTATTAGGTTATAAAGCATTTCGGTACTTACATATTAGTGCACCCCACTTTGGCGCCATTCGGCGGTGTTTAATAGAAGAAAAAGGGTGATTAGGTTAATTATCGAACTGCAATTTACAATGGGTATGTTTTCCGAAATATATGTTATGCGCATGGTTGTCAGAGTTTGGTGGCTTCTGATAATTTGGGAATTTACACTAAGGTATTGCGATAATAAGAAAGTACCAGTATTTCTTATACGTCAGTCATAAAAATGTCACATTGGTGTGATGCATAGCTTAGACCATCAATGATAAAAGACCCGCATCGGGGTCTTAAGAAAGGCCCGCTGATCCTTGGAGTAAGGTCTTGACTCAGCTTCTTTTGGCTACAGGATTTTTTTTTTTGGGGGCTTTATGTTTTGCACATCTTTTAAGCAAAATAATTAATTTCACATTAAAAAAAACCTTTCATGAAGGTGCCCTTGATATTAAGCATACAGCTCTCTAATGCTTCTCATTAACTAATGTTAAGTGCAAATATTCAATTTTATGTTACTTGCGCCATTTGATACATAGCTAAATTCCTTCGGAAGCTTAACAAGTATACCTTTTTCAGTAACAAATACACGAATTTTAACAATTTTAATTCTATATTTCATTTTCCATTGCATCAAACTGATTACAGTAAGCTTCCATAGTCCGATATCTGTAATCTACATAGACAAACCAATTATGATAGTTATTAATATGAAATAGTTCTTTGATTGAACCGTTTAGAAGTTTATTCATGAAATATCTTTCAACCGGGATATTTATTTGCATTTTAATCCCTTTCAAGAGCAATGACGCTTACCTCCTCTGCAAAATTTTCTAAATTAAGTCTGATTTCATTATAGTTTACTATTTATTTCAAAGTATTTTTCTTTATAAAACTTCTATTCTTTATTGTCCCTCGAACTAAAATGGTAAATGATAATTCATCGCCAACTTGAATTAGTTGACAAAAAACCATCCGACATCCTTTCAATAGCCTTTAGGTAGAGTGGAATTTAAAAAAAAATTAAGGTCAATCTTCTCACGTGCTCTTACCGTGCAACGGTTATCGTATAGAACCGACTCGTTAGTTCAGGTTTCGCAAGTTCAGGTTTTAAATAAGCCACAATTCATAATATTTTTCTTTCCTTAATTCCTCCATTTTTCTATAATTTTAATATACGCCCTAGGATCATTATAGATTTCCACGCAAAACGGAAAATAATGTAAAGCTTTAATAATGTTAGCATTAAAGCTGTGAATCAGTCTCCTTAAGACATTCTGAGCTTTAATCGAAATCGCTTACTTGTAGTCATATACCCAGTTTCTCCCCTCTCAATATATTAAACTACAGTAACCCTGTTGTTCGAACATTATCATCAATGAAAATGAATCTCGAGTATACTGCATATGTGAATAGACGCAAATAAGGATTAAAGATCCCATACCATCATCGCTGAACATTCAAAGACCTTCTATCAAGGACAAGGAGTTTAGTTTGCCTACTGATAATAATCCTCAGCGATATAATCCAGGCACCACCTCCAAATTAATCCCTTTCTCAGATATTTGAGGATTTCACTGAGCAAGAGACAGAACCCTGGATAGATGCGCTACTCATGACAAGTTTGAGAGAGGGAAGTTAGTCAAGCCTTCTGCATGGTCACTGTATTGATTAGCCTGTCGTAACGAGCAGTGTCGTGCTCGTGCTCATTTCAAAATTTAAACAAAACCATCTCTTGCTATCATATAAATGTGCTTTTATGTAACTTAATCTAAAATCTTGCATTTTATTTAACTTTTTTGCTGCTTCTTTGTAATGAATTTATTGTCCCTCTCTTAAGTCACATTTTTCGAAACAGATCATTTTGGCAGAATAAAATAATGTTATTATCTGTCAAAAATTCAGTCTTACATTTCTTTGAGCAGAAACGCTTTGCAGAAATTCTTAGAGCAGAAATACTTTGATTGATATAATAATGTAAATTCAGTTCTAAGCGTTTTAACGAAGATTTTATGTTATAGATATCTGCACTTCTTACCCGTGAATTACTTTTAACCTATCACAAAATTATGTTTCAGTCAACCTGTTTCACGAGAAAAATCAATTTGTTCTAAATTTTAAATTTAATTTATCCTTCAAATAAACTTAGATATTTTCTTAATATCTAAATTCTAAGATTCTTTTTTAATATTTTAAGCATTTCAGATCTAGAACTGATGGAATTTTAAATATCTTAATTTATCCTCACTCAGATTTTAATTAATCGAAATGTTATAGTTGTATATTTAGCTATCAACATAAAAAGATAAATTTAAAAATTAAATATTTTGAATATAATTAACCAAGACTAAATTATGCGAGTATCATGGTTATGTAGAAATTACAGAAATAGTTAACAATATCGGTCAGTTCCGTTGGTACAGCAAGTGTCCATAAAAAGCAAGTCCCAGGTTTTATCCTCAATCAAGGTTCCGGTTTTCCACTAGCTGTTAGTATATCCTGATACGATGCTATAAAGTAGCAGACGATAAATATGTATATCGACATGCTAGGTATCTCGGAATTCACATTGTTAGAATTATTGTTCCAAGAAAGAAACTGCAATAAAATTAAAATTGAATATGCAGATAAACAAAATAATATGAAAACGATTTTCCACATTGAAATATTTCTTGTGTAGAGCTTTCTCACTTCTGATTAAAATTATTTTAATTTAAACAAATGTATATTATAAAATTTCATCGTCGTTTCCAGTTGTCAAATGAAGAATGAATACATGGAATGAATTATGATAGAGCCAGGATATATTTATTTTCTCAACATTACTTCTTGCATCCATTTCATTAAGGCAACCTTTGCTTGATTAATGAATGATAAAAAAGCAACCCAGCTCCCATGAGAAGGAAGTTAATGTGAAACACGTGAGAAAAAAGATAAAAATTAGAAATGACGGTTTGAGTGACATGGAAAATGCAATTTATTCCATACTTCAATTAGTTTATTGTTAATAACAATTCCTGTCTATGGGATTATGAAAGTAGCAAATCTGTAGTCATTGGTTATGATTGAACTCAATCAAAGAGCTCTGCTAAAGTATTCAAATAAATGATGCCATCATTACTATACTTAGAATATAGGACAACGTCTTTTAAACATATATTACTCATCCTACTATTAACAATTATACGATACTCTCAGAAGGTATTATACGAAGGGCCTTTTCAAACTGTTCTGAAACTGTGCGTGAAGTAAGGTGTTAGAACTCACTAAACAATTTCTTATGAAAATAATCCAAGTGTTAGAACACCTCTTTAATAACTCCATTCTTAGTTCATGGCATTAAAAGATAAGAACACTTATTTTAATTTTGTTATTTCTAAATGAAATATGGTAATTTTACGAATAGTTTTTTTTATTGATAATTTTCCATACGACACATTAATGCATAAATTACTTTTATACTTTGATAAATTCCTAAAATATTTGCGCTAGAAACGTCATTCTTGAAGAACAAAAAAATTATTTCTGTCCGCATTTGATAATTAATTCCTGTAACTATACGTTTAGTAGCATATTTGCATCATATGTTCTTAAAATGTTTAATAATTTGTTCATTTCTTATATTTTTTGGGTTAAATTTCTATGCATTATATTATTTTTAAATGTGATTTAATATAAATATTACCTTCCTTCGAAATATTTTGCAGTGATTTACATACGTTCCTCAAGATAATAGTTGCAACCACTTAATATTTCTTTAAACTTACAAGAAAATATTTAAGAAAAGAATCATCTTGTAACACTTTTAATCTAAATGTATTAAGCCATGAAAATTTCTATTAAAAATATTTAAAGATTAAATTTAGTGAAAGTGTTACGTGCTAATTTGTCACGTCACCAGATGTTATATACTAATATCGCGGCACCAAATG
>KK121400.1:4925-29031 GCA_000611955.2 Stegodyphus mimosarum | reverse complement strand
AAAGTGCTGGAACTGCGGTACTTTAGGGCACATGCGAAGGAACTGCCGAATATTAAAGAGCTCAGAAAATAAAACGGGCGATAAAAACAGACAATTAAATGCCATGAGATGGAAAACGTGTGACAAGAAACGGAACTGCTGGAACTGCGGAGCTGAAGGCCACCTACGAGGGAACTGCAGAACACTCCAGAGCACGGAAAGTAAGATCATTTCCCAGCAATGACGCAAGAAGCAAATTAATGATCATATCGCGGAGCAGAGTTTGAGCGATAGTGAACAACCCCGTTTTAAAGCGCTCAAGATTTCTGCAGTGTGTGGCAAGAGTAATGGGCATATCGACGGCATATCGACGGAGTTCCTTGTTCCGGAAATGTTCGAATATTCGAATTTCATCCGACGGAGAGTACGACTCCGTCAATGGGCATATCGACGGAGTTCCTTTGCAATATGATCATTGATACAGGAGCTAATGTTACCATCATTCGAAGAGATTTAGCTCAAAAATTTAAGGATAAATTGATTTGGACGCCATCCTGTGTTATCCTCGAGACAGCGTCCGGTGAGAAAATCGATATAGAAGGGAAGTTAAACGTGAACATCAGCTTTGGAAGTGCCGCCTACCATCACACAGCATATGTGGCGGATATTACAGATCCTTGTATACACGGATTGGACTTTTTAAGGAAATACAATTTTTCTTTAGACTTCAAAAACAACAAACTGCTTTCAGCATCTGAGGACATGACTATCGATCAACAGAAGGGATCCTCAGCTGGAAACGCTAAAGTCTCGTCTGCAAGACCCTGCTCAGAAAGCTGCCGAAATTATACTAGGGGTGAAGACAAACCCAAGACTACCAGCAATTCTCCATCCCAGATGCTCATCGGTGGTGATCTTCGTGTGCCTTGTGATTTCTTACCTGACCGCCCTGCAGGTGCGCCTTCATCGCCTGAGGAATACATCCAAGATGTCCAGGCCCGGTTTGAAGTGAAGCACCGTTCTGCACGAAAGCGAGTCAGCTTGACGACGAACAAGATGAAGACCCGCTACGACACGAGAGCTCATCAGTTCAACGAAGGAGACAAGGTTTGGTTATGGAGTCCGACTCGACGGAATGGACTTTCTCCGAAACTACAGTCACCTTGGGATGGTCCTTACACAGTCCTCTAAACAGGCTGAACGACGTCGTGGTTCAGATTCGTAAGTCATCGAACTCTAAACCTAATGTTGTTCATTACGACAGGTTAGTTCATTACTATGGCCATAGTACGTAATGTATATAATTGTAAATAGCATAAGACCATGGTCCTATTTGTATTTAATATTTGATTTGTATTTGATAAGTATTTGCACTTGATAGCATTTGTGTTTGATAGTATTTGTACTTAGTATTTGATAGTATTTGAATTGTATTTAGCGTTGGATAAAATTTAATTTGCTCTAAATTACTTATTGCAATTATTGTTTATTTTGTTATTGTAAAGCAGGGGTCGCCAAAGTGGTCTATATAGACCCCTAGGGGTCTATTTGACTCAAGGGGTCGAATGGGGGTCTATTGCGACTCGATGGAAAAACAGTTCTTAATACGCAAATCACACATATCTAACTGCGTACGTAAAAATTTAAAATATTTTTATAATTGACTTAATATTATATTCTTCATAGAAAATAAAATAATAAATCAGAAAACAATCTGCCCCTTTTTTCCTTATGTGTTTTCGTATGTATATCGTGACGATTTTAAACTGCGCTTTGTTGATTTGGAAAACATCGACTGATTGGATTATTGCGCCATTTTCGGCGCAAATTGATAACGTCGACATCAACATACAAGAGGAGCTTGCTGAACTATTGTCCGATTTTGAAGCAAAAACGCTTATTAAAAATTTGACAATACATAAATTTTGGAGTAATATAAATATAAAGCAAAAATATGTGAAACTTTACGAAATGGTTCAGCCATTTATGCTGGCGTTTCCAAGTTCGTATATGGTTGAAGCCGGTTTCAGTCACGTTAATTCAATTTTAACTAAAAACAGAAATAAATTAAATGTGGAGCTTCGAGGGGATTTACGGTTAAAATTGACTAATTTCGAACCCAATATAGCGAACCTTGCCAAGAAACACCAGGCACACTCATCTCATTAAGAAGTAAAAAATCTGTAGCTACTTTACTTGCTGTTTCTGATTTATTAAATATTTAGACTAATATATAGTTTTATTTTAATTACCTGAAAATTACCTTTGTGGGGGTCTATGGAGATTTCGAAAAATTATATAGGGGGCGATGATCAAAAAAGTTTGGCGACCCCTGTTGTAAAGTAATGTTTATTATAGCACTGATGCCTTAGTTGTAAGTTTGGCTTCCTGTCCAAGGATTGTACTGCCCGGGACGTGCAGTCCTTGGGAAGGGGGCAATGTACCGAATTTCACATTTATTTGGCTATTTATTTAGAATTGTAATTAAAATTCCTTTTTATTTCCCCGTGCAACGCAGACGATGTTTGAAGAGAAAGCTTCGTCGAAAATAAAATAAAATAAAAATAAAAGAGCTTGTGCATTTAATGATTAATAAATAAATATCTCGTAATTACTGTTGCCATCCAGAAAAATCGTGATTGTTCTACTGATAATTAAAAAGCTTATAAAAGCCGAGTTGAAACAGCTCATCTTAGTTACCACATATTTGGTTTTATTTAATTTAAGGAAATTGCACGTCAGGGGCTCTATGCAATTCCTCAGTGAGCTGGATAAGTTGCCCATAATTGGCAATATCCCAGCAATAGTTGTCCAGACTAGACTAGACTCATCTTAGTTATTGTTGCTGTAAAAAGCGAACTGATGTTTGTTTACCGTAGCGATTTCGCTGTGCGATAGAATTATTTTATCTGTTTAGAACTGAGTTTTTGCTAAACTTTTGAGATATTGTGATATTTTGCGAATATCTCTGAAGACATACTTTAGCATTTTGATTTATTTCTTGTGGAAAGAATAAATTTTGTTAACTTTTCAACGACTTGTGCATTCAATATATAACGAACCCGTAAGCACGTACAGAAAAAACATTTTTATCTCCAGCGCGTGAGACAATGTATCGGAAATTCTAAAGATATGCTATTTTTAAAATTATTTTGCGCTCTTCAAATGAATTTTATGGTTTAAGGGCGAAGAACAAGATTTTTGATAAAGGTAACACACAAAATATTAAATAAAGCCCCTTTGGACGTAATTTAAATCTGAAAACCTTTCAGATTTTTTAATTATTTTATTCATTTATATATTTACTTATTTATTTTTGAAGTAACAAATTATTTTCGTACAACGTACCTGTTATTAAGTCTATTGGGAATAAAGGAAACATTTTTCGTTTCAGTGTAGTTATATTTCTGTTTCTCATTTGATAATGCAGTGTTAGGAAAAAAATACGAAGAGAGAGGTAAAGGATAACTGTGCATAATTCGTTAAAATATAATTAAGATTAATAAGTTTGCCCTACATTTATTTCCATTTGTTCTTCCGCCTATAATTTGTATTCATCATTTTAAAGTGACTGAAATGTTGAATTTATTTTTTCTCCCATTCATTGGTAGTTACTCGCAACTCGCGTGGTTATTTTACATACGTCATTTGCTTAAAAATGTTGTTCATGTTATACTATGCTATTGTTAAATTGCCGCACCTTTTTTCAGTCTTTTAGTTGATCGGTTTCGTAATAATGGGCTTAGTGTCGGCAATTTTAAAAGTGCAAGACGGAAATAATACTAATCAAGTTTAATTAGCTTAATTGTTTTTCTTTTAAGAGGCTTCCATGGGGCAGAAAGATAAAGTAGATAACAATGGTGATTTAGTTTTAGGTTAAGTCTAAAGCTAAATAATATTTGTTTGTTTGTTTCGTTTTTAATATGGTCTCTTCAACGTGCTTCATATTTGGAAGTAATGTATTTATAGCTAGGGAGTGGTTAGGGTTTCTAACCTAGATTTTCTAGGACACATCTTGCAAAATTGATTTGGTGTCGTTATACCAGAAAATTTAAATGAAATGTTTTGAGAAGTATAATTGTTTCTTTAAGCATGGAACAGAGCGGTTAGCTTTCGATTAATAACATTTGCCAGGCAAATATTCGAGTATTATCCGAGTCTGAATGTTCAGTTTTAAGTACATGCTCTAAAAGAGGTTTTGTATCTGTAAATAAATTAATTTTATTAACATATTTATGAGGACAGTTGAAACGAAAAATTTTATATTTCGGTATGTCTCTCTCTCCCCCCTCTTTTTTTATATTTCAAATCATGAAATTATTTTTTGACCCCCCCCCAAATATAATAGATTTACTTGAATGACAATAAAATATTGTGCAGAAATTTTTCAAAATTCTGTAATGATTTCTTTTTATGTAGCAATTTAGCGTTTTTTCAAAAAATGTTCGAATTTTTTAACTGTTGTACAGTTGCTAACAATAATAATGGATATTTCAAGTGAAAGATTTTAATCTTCCATTGTTAGTAACCCTATGATTGTTAGTAACCCTATGAAGCCATGATGAGATCAGATTTCTAAATTTAAAATAATACTACTGAATTCAGTGTTGTTGTTGTTCCAGATTGCTGGACATTTGCAAGTGAATGCGAGAATGGTCAAAAACTGTCGGTCATTTAGCCATCTTATTACGGAGAACTTGGCACAGAGTTCACCATAGGAGCGACCGAATTACACCCGGGAAAGGGGAAGTGTCTTCCTAATTTTGATGAAGAACAACACACAGATTGGAAGACGCATCCGTGAGTCTCTCAGTCCTCTTCCCTACCACCAGCATCTCAAGAAGACGTTCGGCCTTCAGCTAGTATTTTAAATGCTTTCATGCCGTTAACACATTATGCACTACGTACAAACATCTCTGCCCTCTCCGGAATTCGAACCTGAGCCCAGATTGTCCTACGACCTGCCAACAGAGCGGCCCATTAAATTGTCCGCCACTGGATGGTTATGTAAATTTACATCATCAGATAGCTCGGGAAACTTTGATATAAAAAGGTGACGTCACGTATACTTTATTGCCATACTGAACAGAAGTAATATCCCTGCTTTTCAGAAGCAATGGTTTTCTTTCTCAGTTACTTTCCTCCATGCTCTACACTAAAAATTTTACAATTTTCAATATATATGTATATATATATATATATATATATATATATACATATTATTCACTGATTAGTTCATTTAGCTAAAACTGTATAATTTAAGGAAGTAAGCGATCGACGTGAAATTCGTGTAACAGATTGAGCATGGTAGGAAATGAAAATGATTGTGCATCTTGTATGTAAATACTTGACCTGCAACTCCACCTAGAATCAGTGTAAAACAGAAGAAGAAGGAACGGTTATCTAACAGAGAAATCATCTTTACTCCTTGTTTGTCTATGAGGATCGAGTATGCCTCGAGTAAGAAGAGGCAACTTGCTGCAGCATGCGTCTGTATTTGATAAGTAATAGAAAAGTAGCTTAACGTAACATTGTTTTCTGTGTGAATACCACTTTTGTTTCCATCAAGATGCAGGCTCAGCAATGGGAGTTATAAGATGCAACTGGATGAGAATCTCGCTCACGTCTGGTAAGCTTATCTGGCACTTTGAACATTTAACATTATAGGGCACGGTTATTAGGACCCGTGGTTGTCCCATGTCTTCAGAAGCATCCTAGAGCCTGTGATTCTAAAGAGAAGAGTATGTGATCGTATGTCGTACCCAACGAATTAACGTTGAGGTACTCGGCTTAAAGTCTGACATTTTCTTGACAGACAGTCGTTATTGTAGTGCTTTGGTTTTCTCTTTCACCAAATCTTTCCGAGAGTGAAAACATTGGTCTCTGGTGTCATATTCACTAGCGCGATAAAAACTGCTAGCAACTGTGAGATGAACTCTGTCTGTGAATCATTACCTGGACTGCAATATTTCAAAATGCCATCGAACTCTTCGACCCTATTAAGTATGGTGGCCACATTCGGTACTGATCATAGCATTTTCTGAGTGTCCAACATATCTAAAATTTTAACTATTTTATTTTTTTTATTGCAAAGCATCTGTAAAATTAACTTAGTTGTGTTATTTTTTGCCCTTGTTGGCTTTTCAGTTTTAATGGCCTAAATTATATTCTGAAGGATTCTTAAAAGTTAAGATTCTTATGTATGCATACATATAGTCCCACTACATAAATATGTATCTGCTAAATTTATTTTGGTTTAAAAATCTGTTTTTCGGGAGAATAGCCTTCTTTAGTTTTTCAGGAAGTTTAAAAATTCATTGTCTAACAACAGAATAACGGATTTATCGGATTGATATACTTTAAAATTAGATGTATTCACTGCAAGCAATTCTTAACACGCTTTGACTAAATAAAGCAATTCCGCGATTACGTAGGAATGAAAATATATATTATTTTACTGCATGTGAAAACCGCCATTTTGTGGTTGTATTAAGGTTAATAAAGCTAGATAAAAATTATGAACTGAACATAGACTGAACAGAAAACAATGAAAAAATTAGGATGGAATTAAAGAGAAAGGATGGCTAATCTTTCAGATTTGAAAGCGTTTCAATTCGGAATAAAAATTATTAACCTGGATAATTAGTTTTATGATTATTTCAAACATTTACATTTTTTAGAGTTAAATTATTGGATAAACTTCTGTTTTTAAGTTTTGTACTCTTTTCTGTTTGCTTTATGACTATTATCGTATTCATTGAAAGAGATGAAGACAGTAATTAAATCTTTGTATTAAATTAGATTATTTGTTTTTAATATGAATGAAGAAGTTACTGCTATTCATAGAACTTCTTTTGTAAAACTGTGCCCCCATATGCTTTTCATCTCCCGAAAAATTCGCTTTGGATCCCAGCCCGCATTCTGTTCTCCTTCCCTAATTCACATAACCCACATAACTATGCGTCTTTGAGTGAGAAATTATTCTTCCGGCTTAACCTCCCTTTTATATTAAGCAAGAAATGAAATGCAATCCTGAACGATTCATGTTGTGGTTTTTATTTGGTTTTATAGTGCGTTTTCTATTGCACTAGAATCCTTATTATATTCATGTAATGCTGGTTGATGTGAGTTCGGCTAATCGAAAACTCAAATGATTGAAATCATATGAAACGAAAGGCTATAATATGCTATCACAAGTAAGCTTTTTTCATAATTTAACAAATTTAATGTTATATAAAATATAACTGATATGCATGTTAACATATATTTTTGTGTTGCATCATTTGATATTCAGCTAATCCATTAAAATTTTAAGAATATTAGCCTCTTGGGTGGCCAACCTTCGGTCTGACGAGTTGTGTACCGTCAATTTGTTTGTTAAGCGAAATTTGTCGAAAAATCGTTTTGGCATTAAATAAAAAAATATTTAAATTGAATTTAAAAAAAAAACTCTTTGGGGTGCTCGCCTTCATTGTCCGGACAATATATCTTCCAAATTTCAAATTTTGAGGTCTATTCTATCTCTGGTGTATATGATTAAATTCTTTACTCGCAGTTTCTTCATTTTATAATTATAAAAAAAAAAATTGCAACGAAATTCTTACTCGCAAATTTTTCATTTTATAATCTGAGAGAATGCGAAAATGCAGAGATTCTGCATTTTATAATCACAGAAAAATGCGCCGAAATCCATACTCGAAGATTCTTCATTTTATAATTGGGCAGAAAATGCGTTGAAATCACTTACTCGCAGGTTTTCATTTTATAATCATAGAGGAAAAACGTGTATGTTGTTGTAAGTATATATTAGTGTAAATGGTTTTTCGAATATTTAATTGAAAAGTAATGAAAGGTAACAAACCCGAATAATAGTATAATTTTGAACTATCTTAAAAATTTGTAGTAGGATTTTTTAACAGAGATTTCTTTTGTCTTTGCCGCAGTGTTCCTCTGCCATAGCAACATCATGATGTAGGCAGGTGTAGTGTGTAGTCTTAATGAGCGAAAAGTGCTATTCCTGTATTCAAAAAGGAAAAATCATGACAAGTTATGCATAAATTTGAAATATAATAGAGCAATTCTTGGATAGTTGTGCAATAAATATGTCGTCAGTTAAGTGTAAACTGAAAAAATGGGAAGGCCTAGTTTCTTTCTATGGATGTGAATGACAATCTTTATAACGAGTCTTCTATTCAGTGAGTCAGCGTTCGAGCCACAGAATGAATTTTCTGTGGATTTGTTTCTTGCGGCTATGTTTTCTATTTCCCCCTCCCTATGTCTGTAACATCTTCCAAAAAGTAAATCACCATCTTTTCAATTTATAGATTGCAATAAATGGTTGGCCGACTTGCACATGTTTTTTACTTAGTTTTCCTTATCAGTTTTAGTAATAATAAAAAGTAATGAGCACTTTCGCTGAAGCAATTTTAATGGTGTGGTTACTTAAAAAATCACAATGACGGTGTATTGCAACTCGAAGAATAATTACAAATTGGAAGTCCGGCTTTCGGCCATTAACTGGCATTAAGAATGCGGCACGTTTTAGCCATCTGGTACTTGAAGGAAAAGAACTAATTGAACGTCGTCTATCTTATCAAGTAACGTAGAATTTTCTTTTAGATCGCATGAAATTCATTGGGTTTAATTAGTGAAATTCCTTCCAAAATTCATACTGACGGATTTTGTTACGTAATAAGACATCTGAAAAAATGCCTATTATTTTTTACTAATGTTGAAAATCCCTTTTGCAAAATGTCTTTAAAGTAAGAGAGAGAGTTTTATATTTGTTATAAAAGAAACTGCGCGATGAGATATTCAGAGGATTTTAGTTTAAAAAGATTTTTATGATGACTACTAGAAAATATTTTTTTTTTCAACTTTTAAATATTTCAGCAACTAAATTTTATAAATAAAACCAAGATATCAATACAGAAAGGGTTTTAGCTTCGAGAAAAAAGGATAGAAAAGTAGTAACAAAAATAAGGGATATAATAGATTTGTCTAATGTTCTGACTGAAATTTTAATAGACACAAGTAACAGCTAAAATGCATTTATTATTAGGTTTGAGTGTTCATTATTGTTGTAAATAAAAATTTATCCTAATCTCAGCCACTCGATGATCAGGATAATTAAAATGCGATTTTGTGTTATAGTGAAATTTGTACAGGTTACATTAATAAAATTATTTTACAGGTGCGTAGGAATATATATATATATGATGTTGTGATAATCCGATAAGGTAGGAGTTTTGCTACTGCAAGATTTTTATAAATTTTTAAGAAATTTTTAATGTATTTAAACTGAAAGAATAATTACTGAAACGGAAAAATCAATAAGCAAGAAAAATTAGCATTAAATTATCATTCCTTTCCGTCCCCCCCCCCACGCTTTGGATTGACAAAGGTATTGGAAATCACATGTCATTCTTATAAATGAACTGCTGCATGTTATCTTACATTCTTATCATTTGAAGGCGTGTTTAAAATAAAGGAACATTAATGGTGAATAATTACATTAATTTTTCGAAAACACTGCGAAGATTTTTCGAGTAAGCTAGTCAAAAATAGTTATGAAAACACTTTTCCCCCTTGATAGCTATTCTGTTTTACTTTCCAAGTTTTTGGTGTAATGGTCATTGACGACTGAGTCGATAAAATCGCTGAATTCTGGTAATTCGATCCATGTTCGAATTGCATTGGTGTTTTAGGGGTTTTCTCCGTATGTAACGTAAATATGAGTCAGATTTGATGGAAGTTTAATTCTTTGAATCGACTTTCAATATGGTTTCTTTTTTTTCCCTGATGCACCTACCTTATAATATTAGATATCAGAATTTCCTTTACCAGTTTTAGGGAACCCGATATCGTTGAAATTTAAATAAACATCCTGTCTGGAATTCATGGGATACAAAATGTCATCTATTTCCTATTAGAAGTTACTGAGTCATTGCTGTTTGAATTGTAATTGGCAATCACTCTCTTTATCGTCGATTGGTCTGTCTGTCCGCGACGTGGTGGGTCCTAAATTAACCAAGAAGGATGTAACGGAGAATTTGGCGACTATATAATTGCTGTCACAGTGTCTGAGTTGTTTCGACATACACAGGAAGAGCTAAATGTAATCTATACGAGACTGGACTTCCATTTATGTGTGAATGATATTGATTGCTATTTATTTTCGGAAATATTTCTTTTCAAAGCAAGGCCACATTAGACTGGATGTTTATTTTAAGAAATACGCATAGTAACAGTGTATAACGATTCCTGTAAAACTAACGGCAAAGCGAACGAAAAGATAAAAATATATAGTGTTTGCAATAATTGTAAAAAGTAAGTTTGCGCATAGAATTTTTTAGAATTAGTTTCTGTTTAAGATTCAAAAATATATTTTAGCATGATAATAGATTGTTGGTAACATAATTCAACAGTCACTGGAAATGTTATTTAAAGGGAATAATTTTATTTATCTAGGTATTGTTTTGTCAGATTATCAATCGTCATTTCCATGCATTTTACGCCGTTTTGCAAAGGATGGTTGAAATTACCGTTTGTGTTTAATAAAGGTTTTAAGATATCAGCTTAGTCGTGGTAAACAAGTGTCTAGTCTTCCCAAACGACTGATTGGAAAACTTAATTCATAAAAAAGTAGAGGTGGAACAAATTCTAAATTTTCTGTAGCCCGGAAAAGATTTTCGGAGCCTACGAATAACCGAGCTCTTAAAATTGATAACTAGTGAGTAGGAAACGAGTTCAAATCTCAGCAAAAAAGCACGTTTGTGGTTTTTCGCATGTGTGACGTGAATATAAGCAAGTTTCCTTTATAAAGTCTTCTACGAAGCATCCCTTGCCGTAAACTGATAGCCATCGTGTTGTTTTGCTCTTTCTAATTAATCTAACCCAACTCAACCTTTTTTGCTTGATGTACCCCTTTCACCATAGCTAGATGATCATCCCTCCTTCCGTCCCAAACTCGAAAAATACATATACATTTACTTAAAATTAGATTATTTGTTAATGTGTTTTATTAATTAAACAAGAAAAATTATAGATAAAAAAAGAAAATCTCAAATGTTTCAGATTTTAAATTACGTCCAAAGGGGCGTTTTTTTTTTTAACATTTTGTGTGTTACCTTAATATTAAATATCATGTTCTTCGCATTAAAGCATAAAATTCAGTTAAAGAACAATATCGCAAAATAATTTTAAAATGAGCATATGTTTAGAATTTCCTATGCACAGTGTCACGCGCTGGAGATAAAAATGTTTTTTCTGTGCAACGTTGCCGTTGTTCGCTTTAAAATTCTTGAGTTCGTTAATCAAAAATTCGTTAAAGTTTTACAAAATATGGAATCGATAGTAAAACAAGTTTCAAATTTCAAATTTGGGTTTCCAGATGCCCATATTTGCAGCAGTGTTACGTCATTCAAAATTTGATGGGTTTAGGTATCTTCGTTTTATCACAATGCAAGAAACATACATACATTTATGCACATTCTTCATTATTTAATTTCTTTAAATATAATACAGGACTGCAATATTTGGTGGCAACAGTTTGAAAAGTGAGCCGACATTTAATGTTTTCGACGCAAAATCGCAAAACGAAAACAATAGTCTTTCAGGGACAAAGCCCCTTTGGACTAAAAATGGACTAATTACCAAAATTTGAATAAAAGTAGCTTTTCGTTTCCAAGGAAGAATTTCTCCTGGTTGAGAACCTTTGATGTAACCTAACCTAAAACCGTTTCGATTTTCGAATCTCTCGTATCGTTCGTACAAGAATGCTAAAAAGAAAGAGGAAGCCGGAGGGGATTTACGTATTATTAAAAGTTTTTAATTAAAACAAAGTTTGAAATTTGCATACGGTAAAAAATAAATTTAAGAATATTTTTAAACATTGTGCTGTGATTCTAAACTAATGAGTGGACTGTCTCAACATAGAACTGACTACTTCATTTACAGTAACTAACTACATTCAATACTATTACATGCTCTGGCATGTTGCTTAGCCGAATCCAAGATGGTCAAGTGAGAGTTTCTGTCAATATGTAAATTACAAACAAACATTCAATTTAACAATTCAAAAACAACTAATTCTGTAGTACAATTATGAAAGCTACAATGTAGTACAATTTTTCATCATGAATATAATATAAAAAAAAATAAACATTATAAAAACGTAAACATTCACAATGCTAGAATCTAACTTACTCTTTTAAAACAGTTCCTTTTTAATATAAAGCACAATTTTCAATAAGAAAATAATGTAAAGCTAAGCATTGTTATCCTGGATAGGTAATAAACAAATTTTACTAATACATCGAATATATACATCATTGTGGCCTTGGCGACTAATGTTCAAACTAAATTATGATTAGGAACAGCAAGAGTTATAAACAAATAGCTAAGTTTATTGCCTTTTTATTTTTCAGCTATCCAAATGAGACGCTACTAGAATAACAACGTTCGGGAAAGCAAAACCAAAGTAATCATGAATCAAAACTCGTTGCCATTCAGCATAAAGGAATCTATATAAGCATAAAGGAATCTATGCCATTCAGCATAAAGGAATATAAATAAGGACTGCTTGTTGCCATTCAGCATAAAAGAAGTATAAATATGAATATTAACAAAATGTTAAAGTTAATTTTATGAAATAACTAAACACATAAAAAAATATAAAATACTTGAAATAAAAAATAATTATTTCTCATGCAATAACTGAACCACTACACTACTCTCCCACCAGTAAGTTACGTTACGAAGGTGGAGAAACAGGTAGTAATCAGTTATTGCAGTGTTTAACACTATCAGAAGAATTTAGATTCAGTCCTTGAATCTAACAGGCAAACGTATAGTTCTGCCTGTGCGAAAATGTTTTTATTCATATCTGAATTTGTGTCCGGTCTCTGCAATTTGCTGTTGTCAGGTTTTGTTACCCGAGAATTTTCCGGAGCTAAAATATAGGCTGGTTTCAAGCGATCCAGGGATACATTAATATGTTTTCCTTTTATGCCAATAGTAAAATATTTGTCCTTGCGATCAATAACAGGGAATGGTCCTTCATAAGGAGGTTCCAAAGGTTTCTTCACCCGATCTATTCGCTGAAACACGTGAGAACAATTTTTTAAGTCCTTATGTACAAATATCCGTTCAGATGAATTTTTACGAATTTGTCTGGGGCCGCTAACTTCCATCTCTTTCTGAAGGTTATTAGCAAAAGTCTCCGATGCTGTCTGGATACTTGGTTCGCTGAAAAACTCTCAAGGAAATCTGAGACTCTGGCCATAAACTAATTGCGCAACAGAATGGTTTGTATCTTCTTGGATAGCAGTACGCAAACCCAAAAGTACTGTATGTAATGTGTCAGTTCAATATGTGTTGACCTTTTAATGTTCTACGAAGGCGCTCAACTTTGCCATTACACGAGGGATGCCACAGATTTTGGACAAAGCTCGCAATGTATCACATTTAAATTGGGATCCACGATCACTAATGAGTTTGTTTGGCGCTCCGAAACGCGCAATCCAGTTGCTATAAAAGGCTCTTGTGACATTCTCAGCTGAAATGTTATTTAAAGGAATTGCTTCCATCCAATTCGAAAATCTGTCTATGCAAGTAAGACAGTAAATATTTCCTTTAGATGGGGGAAGTGGTCCTGAGAGTTCGATATGGATTACAGAAAACCTGCCTGGTGGTACTTCAAAGTCACCTAGTTTTGTGTTGATATGCCGGCTGATTTTAGTTTTTTGGCAAGGAATGCAGGTTCGCGTCAGGATTGTACATCTTCTTAATGTCAGGATAAATGAATTTTGATGTCATTAACTTCATAGTCGATTTTATTCCTGGATGTGATAAATCGTGAATTCGCTGAAAGACGGGTTTTCTGAAAGCCTGAGGAATATACGGCCGAATATTTTTAGTTGATGTATCACACCACAAATATTTCCTCGAAGGTAGAAAACATTGCTTTTAAATTCAAGGAAGTAGTGGTTTGCAAACTCTTCAGTTCTTCATCTTGGGCCTGTTCATCAGCTATTTTATCATAATCTATCGAAGAAATTTAACTCTAGATAACGTATCGGATACAATATTATTATCACCTTTTACATATTTAATATCAGTTGAAAACTGAGAGATATAATGAAGTTGCCGAGCTTGTCTAGGTGCTGCTTTGTCAAGTTTATGACGAAAGGCGAATATTAAGGGTTTGTGATTTGTATAAATTGTAAATACTCTTCCTTCTAGATAATGCTTGACGTGTTTAACTGAAAGATATATGCTTAACAGTTCTCTGTCATAGGTGCTATATTTTTGCTGAGTATCATTTAATTTTTTAGAAAAAAAATGCTAATAGTTTCCAAGATGAGTTTTCATATTGTTGTAACACTGAGCCAATCGCCGCATCTGAAGCATCTGTAAATAGGTAGTTCAGAATTGGGAAAAGACAGTGCCATGTTCACCAGGTCATTCTTACACTTTTCAAACTGTTTTTCAGCTTCTTCAGTCCACTGGATTTTACGTTTGTCCCTCTTAAGATACTCATGTAACAATGCTTGATTCTTCGCTGCATCGTTTAGGTAATGACGATAAAAGTTAAGTATTCCAAGAAAAGTTCTAAGTTCATGAATTGTTTCTGGTCGTTTGCTGTTGCTAATAGTCTGAACTCTTTCTGGCAAAGGACGGGAACCCTGAGGTGTAATTAGGTAGCCTAGAAACTCGATTTGTTGAACAGCAAACACAGATTTTGAAATGTTTATTCTTAAACCAAATGTATTTAGTCTTTCGAAAACTAATTTAAGGTGATTTTCTTGTTCTTCATGGGTACTGGATGAAATGAGTATATCGTCTAAATAGGGAAAAACGAATTCCAATCCTCTAAAGACTTCGTGAATAAATCGTTGGAACGTTGCAGGAGAATTTTTTAAACCGAAACTCATTACATTAAATTCGTACAAACCGAAAGGAGTGATGATAGCCGTTTTACATTTATCTTCTTCTGAAATGGGAATTTGAAAATAAGCTTTGAATAAATCAATTTTAGAAAAAATATTTGTACTTTTTAAAACATGAAAAATCTTCAATCCGAGGAATTGGGTATCAATCAGGTATCGTCTGTGCATTCAATCGACGGTAGTCCCCGCAAGGCCGACATGAACCGTCCTTTTTCGTAACAAGGTGCAAGGGGCTTGACCACTGGGAGTTTGATGGACGAATTATTCCATTGTCAAGCATAAATTTAAATTCCTCTTTAGCTATAGCTAAGCGTTTTGGATCGATCTGCCGTGCCTTTGAATACACTGGTTGACCATCAGTCATAATAAAATGTGTAAAACTATGTTTAATTTGTGTAGGAAAAAGGTTAGGTTTAGAAATTTCGGGATGTTTCGACAGTAAATCGAAAAGTTTTATAGATTTATTTAATGCGGTTACTGAGTTAGCACTTGAAATAGCAGTGACATCACACTGGACACTAAGTTGTGTTACGCCATCAATTATTTTTTTTCTTATTTATATAAATAAGCAAGTTATATTTGTGAAGAAAGTCAGCTTCTAAAATATCTTTTGTGACATCAGCAGTTAATGGAAACTGAAAATCACGACGTAATCCCGAATCAAGAGTTAGCGTTTTTATGCCATCGGTGGAAATATCTGTGCCATTAGCTGCATACAATTTGTATTCAGTTTTGCATTAATTCTGCGAAGTAGCAGGAATTATGCTTACGTCAGCTCCGCTAGCAACAAGAAAGTGCAAATTTGATCTCCGGTCACGAACGAATAAACGAAATTTGCGACAATCCTTCATATTTTCTGCAGAAGCGTTTGCCGCTGAGCCTACTGCAGATTCGAGTTTTCCTGGTTTTTGGAATTGTTGTTTACTCACGCACACGAAGGCCGGCATTTCTCTGGAATACATTTTGCTCCAAATCGAAAGTGAAAGAAACAAAAGTTGCCAGTAGGATCATACCGTTTACGAGATCGGAGGCCAGAAGAAATGACCATTTTATTATGGAGGCACCTAATAGGCGGTCACCGTTACCTCCTATGAAGGGAGAGAGACATCGATGCCTTAGCCGGGATTTGAACCCGGGCCCTTCAGTATCGCAGCCAGGCTCCCCTAACCACTATACCGTCTGGGCGGCGGTTACAAAGTATTAAATACAGCATACGTATACTAGCACTATGCTATTGCTTAGGCCAATTATGGTAGTATTTAAGTCTGTACTATTACATTGCTAACATTACGAAGGGGGTGAGTGAAATATATTACCAAACAAAGATCAGAGAAAGTTATAGCATGTTTAAAAATTGCTTTAGATCGGGATATCAGAAAAAAAACATGAATCTGAGTCCCTGTGTCTTGAGCGAATGGTTATTTGATTAATTTTATTGTTAAGAGAGATAATGTTTTGCAACAAATCATTTACGGGAACGGAAGTGGCATTAGCACTAAATACTTCTCTTTTCCTATTCATATCACTAATTTTATCTGCTATAGACGCTAATTTGGTTACATCTTCATCACTAACTAATAATATATTTTTTATTCAGGTAGCTTCTCAAGCCATAATGTTTTGATTAAATTTTCAGACACATGTGTAGTAGCAACTGATCTCAACTTCTGCAGAAGTTGGTTTGATTTCATGTCTTCAAGCTCTATATCAGTAATCAAGTGTTTAATCCATACATTTTCACTTTATTTAGATAAATGTAATAACCTAGTTTTAGCATCCGAATATTTTATGGCACTTTCGTTTGTTACAATGTCCCAAATATTTTCGACGAATTTAGGTTCAAGCTGTGAAACTAAATAATTAAATTTCGTTTCTTGGGAAACGTTATTACTAATTTTGAACTGTGCTTCAATTTGAAAAAAACCATACTTTCGGTAAAAGGAGGTATTTTAACTTTCGGCTTATGAAGCTCCGGTGACTGCATCGATTCTTTCGCAGCAGCTTCAGAAGAGTGAATCATTTGTCGACATTTCAAAAATAAGCAGGGTCACCAAGATGTGGCCTTGGCAACTAATGTTCAAACTAAATTATGATTAGGAACAGCAAGAGTCATAAACAAATAGCTAAGTTTATTGCTTTTTATTTTTCAGCTATCCAAATGAGACGCTAATAGAATAACAACGTTAGTGAAACCAAAACCAAAGTAATCATGAATCAAAACTCGTTGCGTTGCCATTCAGCATAAAGAAATATAAATATGGACTACTTGTTGCCATTCAGCATAAAAGAAATATAAATATGAATATTAAAAAAATATTAAAGTTAAATGTAACATAAAGTTATATAAATATGGAGCACTTGTTGCCATTCAGCCTAAATAAATATAAATATGAATATTAACAAAATGTTAAAGTTAATTTTACGAAATAATTAGAATATTAACAAAATGTTAGAATGAATTTTATGAAATAATTAAACACATGAAAAATATAAAATACTTGAAATAAAAAATAATTATTTCTCATGTAATAACTGGGCCACTACACCATTTGATGTTTTCACTTTAACAACTCTGGTTTTATTATCTTTACCAAGTAAAACTTTTACAATTCTAGCTAAAGACCAGTTAAATGGGGAAAGATTATCTTCCTTTAACACAACTAACATACCTGCTTTTTAATTCTCGTTATTGATAAACCATTTGATGCGTTGATGGAGATAATTTAAATAATCAGTTTGCCAATGTTTCCAAATAATTTGAATAAACTTGTTAATAACTTGCCATTTAGAAAGTCTATTTTCTGTAAGATGAGACAAATCCGGTTCAGGATATGAAGTAATGGAACGTCCAATTAAAAAATGACCCGGCGTTAAGGCTTCAAAGTCATTCTCATCTGTTGAAGGTAAAATTGGACGAGAATTGAGAATACCTTCAGTTTGTGTGACAATAATCCAAAATTCTTCTAAAGTCACTTTATAAATGCCGATTGTACGCTGAAGATGATATTTAAATGACTTAATACCTGCTTCCCATAAACCACCAAAATTTGGTGCTGTAGGTGGAATCAGTTTCCAGTTTATACCTTCAGATGTTAAGAAATCTGCTATATCAGAATTAGATTTAAGGACTAAGCTATGCAATTTTTTCAGTTCTGATTTTGCATCAACCATATTAGCTCCATTATCTGACATTATGGTATTACATTTTCCACGTCTAGCAGTAAATCTTTTAATAGTAGCAAGTAATGACTCTGTAGTTAAATCAGTTACTATCTCTAAATGTATTGCTTTAGTAACTAAACATATGAATATAGCAACGTACACTTTTGTATAATTACCTTTTCTCTGATTTTTATACTTGATGAGGAATGGACCAGAAACATCGAGTCCACAAGTATCAAATACAAACCTTGGGTTAACTCTTTCACCAGGTAAATTTCCCATAAGTCGTTCACATACAATTGGTTTAATCTTAAAACATGTTACACATTCATGTACAACCTTTCGACCTATATCTCGACCATTAATAACCCAAAATTTACAGCGAACCTGACGCAATAGTGCTTGCGCACCAATGTAATCACCAATGTAAGTGCTTGTGCACCAGATGTAAATATTTAACATGATAATACTGTATGTTACAGTCCTTAGACGATACGTCTGCACAAGGCTACCAACTGATTCTTTCCACGAGATCAACTGCAGGTTTCGTTGAGATGGTTCAATAAGTATTTGTCTGTACATCATCTGAACATCAATTCCTAGTGCATAGCTGTACTTTCGAAATCTAATAATAAAAAAATAAATCTTGAGGTATTCGCCCTTTCATTAATACTGAATTAAGTAATTTTCCATTACCGTTGATGCATTAAACACAACGCGAAGTTTAGTAGAGGTTTTCTCTGGCCGATAAACTCCGTGATGACCAAGATAATTAATTGCAAGTCGATGTTTCAGTTTCTTGAACTTCCTCCATGTGATTTAGATCCTTATATTCCTTGATAAAATTCTTATACAATGTTTTCATATTCGAATCGCTTTGCAGTCGATTCCACACTTGATGTAATCTTTTCTCAGCCAGCGTTTTCGATTCTCCTAATCCTACACCCTCCCTAATGGGTAACTGAACTACGTATCTTCCGTCATTTTGTCTATAATGAGTACGCTTGAAATGTTCTTCATGGTATTTTTCTTCTTCACTCAAAACATCCTTGATATTTTCAGTGGATTCAACTTCCCAAAATCTTTGCAAAATTTCGTCAACTCTTTCTTCAATATTCATTCACTATTCAGAACTAAGCCACAATAATTTACTTCTAAGTTACTCTTGCATGTACTAGACGCGATATACTAAAAAAAAAAAAACTGTTTCTTGGAATATCAACGGTTGATTTTCTAATTGAAATTTTCCTTCTTTTAAAATCTCAAAAAACAATTCGGTCCCTAGTAACATATCTATTTTGTTAGGTGTTCCAAACTGCGAATCCGCTAATTCAATATCAGTGGGAATATTTAACGACTGCGCATCTAAACTCTTTGATGGAGTTACATTGGTTATATTAGAAATAACCAAACAATTAACGTATCTTACGTATGTTAAATCCTTATTCGAAATCTGTACGTCTAGTTGATAATTAATATTTATAACGTTCTCATTTATTCCGGATACAGATGCATAAATTCTTTCTTTCTTCAACAAATTGACAACTCCTTCACTCAGAAAACAAAAGATAACTTGATTGATTTTTATTCACATCTGCATTCTTGTTTATAATTTCGTCACTCGTTACTTCCGTTTTTGTTTTGTTTAACTGTTGATCAATGACGTCATTTCTGAGCAGGCGATGGATTAATGCAGGGATGGGCAAACTACGGCCCGCGGGCCAAATCCAGCCCCTTGGAAGATTGTATCCGGCCCGCGGATAGAATCTTAATTTGCCGGTCCGAGGCAAATTAAAAGAAATATATATTTAAATATTATATCCCCATCTCCTTTTCTACTTTGCTTAAATATTACTTTTTTTCTTCCTTTTGTTCAAATTATTGATGATCTTTTTACTGTCTCTATTTTTGTTTTACAAAACATAAATCGATGGAAATAGCAAGCACAAACACCTTTTAATCGGTAAAATGTTAAACGCGGAAGTACTTTGGTAGTTATGCTGTAGATTGGCTTAAGAATCGTTATCTGTTTTTCGGGGAGAAGTATGCGAATTCAATATAAGTGAATCAGACCTCACATTTGGCAGACTGCGCATTTTAAGCTCCAGCCAGCGGTCTTTTCTTTTGTCGCGAATTCTAGTATTATTGATTGCGTATGGAAAGATTGCGGACATATAGCATCATTGTGAATAGTGGTTTTGAAATTGTTAAAAGTATAGCGTAGCTAGTGCTTGTTTGGGTTATTCGTAAAATATTTCAACCCCAAAATGTCTACTAAAAAACGTAAAGTTGATTCAGAATGCCATGCTTTTAATGATGAATGGACCTAGAAATATTTTTTACAGTTGTAAAAGATAAACCAGTGTGTCTCATCTGCAATGAAGCTGTAGCAGTCTTCAAAGAATATAACATCATTATCGAAAGTGAGTTTCCCGAATTTAATATCTCACGCCCAGAAAATCAGTGCTATGTTTGCTTCATCTTATATATGTGAACAAGTGTTTTCAACAATGAACCTTAGAAAGAATTATTTAAGAAGTAGAGTGACAGATGAGCAGTTAGCCTCGTTCCTTAGAATCAGTACATCTCACTTCGAACCTCAATATAAGAAACTTTTAAAAATGAAAGCGCAATTTCATTCTTCTCATTAACATATTTAAATTGTAATACTTGTATATGTTTTTAAAATTTTAGAAAAATTTACCTTGGCCCGCCGAACTTTTTTTTTTTCGATTTTTGGCCCGCGAACGAAAACGTTTGCCCATCCCTGGATTAATGAATGATGTTTTTTATGGCATTCCGAACATCTGAACTTAGAATTACATTTTGCGATTAAATGTTCCTTACTGAGACAATTTAAACAAAATTTATGGTTTTTAACCATTTCATATCATTGATTTGGATTTAATTTTGAAAATTAATCACATTTATGTAGTGGATGATTATTATTTTTACGTAACACACAAGTCGGAATACTATCGGTTTTAACCATAAGAGCCTTTGATTTTGAACTTTTATCTAGCGGATATTATTTCACTTTGTTAGTAGTGCGGTTAATGTTATCCAATAATTAACACCTTTTCTCTAAAAATTAAATTAATTCATCAAACGTAGGAACTTCCGTAGCATTAATGCTTAATTCAAATTGTTTGCGCGTTTCATAATCTAGTTTCTGAAGTACGATTTTTAATAACAAAATGTCCGATAAATTATTTTTCTCATACTTTAAAACATTTAAAGCTCTAACGTTTTTAGTAACATTATCTATTACATATCTTATCCCTTTAGACGATTCGAATGTTAAATTACATAAATCCATTACTGACTTTATATGCGTCTCAATTAATATTCTTTTATTTTCATACCTATCTTGAAGAGCTTTAAATACAGAACTGAAGGTATCATCAACAGTTTCAAGATTTTTTGCTTCATCAGTTAATGCAGCGTTTAAATAGTTTCTGAACTTCTGTCAGTTGAGTGTTATTCGCTATAATGTTTTCAAATTGAAGCTTAAAATTATTCCATTCGGTATATTTACCAGAAATTTTAGGAATTGGTAATTCTGGCAAACGTATGTGTACTTTAGAATCAAATTTACTACAATCAGTTTCATGTTCAGAATGTGCCATAGACGATAGAATTTCCATAATACTTACCTCTATTACTTCTGTTCTTTCTTCCATTTCGGCGATTTCTTCATCGATGGCTGTGACATCTTTTTCATCAGCGCTTTCGAAACGTCTATTTCTCAAGTTTCTAATATCCGTTTGAAAATTTTGAAGGGATCTATACTTTATTTGAATTTCGTTTTTATTCGAACTGCCATCATATTCCTTCATTACGTTTTCTAGCCTAGTTAGTTTCGCTTTTAACGAAGTTTTATTTCTATCTAATGCCAGCATTTTGTTCGCTGCTCCGGCTGTGCTGACCAATGTGTTATGATTCTAAACTAATGAATGGACTGTATGAACATAGAACTAACTAATTCATTTACAGTAACTAACTACATTCAGTACTAGTACCTACTCTGGCAGTTGCTTAGCCGAATCCAGATGGGCAAGTGAGAGTTTTTCTCTGCATCCAATAGGTGGCGCTGTATTCTATCTTAACAAACATACTTCTATATTTCTTAAAGGAGTACAAATGAGATTAAGTAAAAGAAATACGTAATTAAAAGGTATTGAAACTTGAGGTCTGTTTTTGCAGCCTAGTACGAAATAAAATATTTGAGTAATCATTTAAAGTTTTTACCGTTTTCTTCATTCATTTAAATCATAGTACGTGTAGACGTGTGGAGAAGTTATTTCAGGATTTAATATATAAAGGGCAATCAAAAAGTTTCCGTTCGAAGGCTATGTCCAGATTTGGTATAGCAGTCATTGCAAAATCGCCTTGAGCATTTAGGCAATCATTCCGCCGCCTCACCAGGTTGAATATACCCGTTACTTTTTCCTCCTTTTTCTGCTACTTGAAGAAGTCCCAAACTGCCTACTGCACTTCTCTGTCCGACCGGAACTATCAACCTTTCAAAGCCTTTTAAGGGACCGAAGGCGTGAAAATTGCATGGGAAGAGATCAGGACAGTAAGGTGGGTGCTCGAGTGTATCTCACTTTTGTGTGTATAATTCCACGTTATAATATTTGTAATATGGGGATGTACGTTTTCATAAAATAGAATCACCCCATTCCGCATTTTTCCTGGATGTTTCGTCTTAATTGCACGCCATAATCTCTCCAGCGTTTCGCAGTACCGTTCCCCAGAAATGGAGATACCTGGGTGCCTGAAATCAATAAGCAATGGGCCCTGGAAACAGAACAGCTGAGCATCATTCTTCCAGCAGATGACTGGCTGTTCTTGAGACGAGGGGACGAAAGATGACAACACTGCATAGCCGACGCTTTGGACGCAGATTCCCTGTAGTGGCACCAGCTTTCGTCGTCCGCAACAATGCGCTCAAGGAACATGTTGCCTTTAACATTGAAATGCATCAGGTGCTTCAGACAAACAGCCATCCGATTTGATTTTTGTTCGGAATACAACGCCCGGGGTATCCTTGGGTGCACCTTACTGTAGCCTAACTTCTGCCTGATAATGCGTTGCAGGCTACCGAAGCTTATGTATCCTCTGAGAGCACACGAATAGATATGCGACGTTCCACCATAATCGCATCATCATCTGCGTGCTTCTTGTTGTCCTTAATGGATGTGGAATGGCCTCCCATGTCGACTTGCATTTTCAGTCGAATCGCGACCAGCACTGAACGTAAAGCACCATTCCACAAAGGTGTTTTCGATAGCCATGCTTATCCATGAACATTCTTCATTCTCCAGTTTTTGTCCTTCAGGAATCAAAAAAAGAATAACAGCATATTTGTCCTATATGGACTAATCTGGTAATAACGTCGTCATTGGTAATGGTCATGCATTTTTCGCACACTGTTCTGAAACAGACGAATGCCGTATGTCAAGATGTCTGTGTTTTTGTACCTTTATCTAATTTGCATGTACGCTGCAGTGACGCCCTCAGACGAAATCGTAACCCCTTATAGATAAACATTAAACATGGCTTGCTAAAGTTTTTCCAGGAAATTTAGAAAAATAAAATAATATTTTGTTATGTGCGTTCATGAAAGCAAACTGCACTATAGCACTCGTGGCCACGACGAAGCTGATACTGATAATCTGAGTACCATTGAAAATACAATATTCACTTTCTTTCTTTTTTTAATGAACGCTTCTTTTGGATTACAATGAAACCAATCATTTTTAATTTTTAGATAATTAATTTAATTCGACAGATTCGCATGTCAAAAGGGGCGCGGAGATTCGAATTTTCAAATATCGAATTTCCTCCCCCCAAGATTTATGAGATTCGAAGACTCGAATATCCATTTCCTTTGCAAAAATATCGAATTGTCTACCCTTGTATCATAATATAGATTAAAAAAAATGTTCAAATGATTTGAAATTTTTAAAATATGGATATCGAAATTTTAAATTATAAGTCAATAAAAG
>KK121399.1:2467-14105 GCA_000611955.2 Stegodyphus mimosarum | reverse complement strand
ATATATATGTAAAATATAACAAAATAAGATGGATGCTTTAAGAATAATTGGCGACCTCAAAATTAATTATTCTAGGTTTGGTGTTCTCCCCCTAAATTCATCTGCTCTCCCAAATTCGAGATCTTTACATGTTATATAACATTGCCTGAAAATGGTAACTAAAACTAAACCAATCACATCTTAGAGTACTTCCTGCATCTACTAGGCTTAAATACCGCTCACAAGTAATTACGTAATTTTTCCTTATCCCAGCTTCTATCGTGCTAACTTCATCGTAATGCTTCGCTTCGCAGTGTAACATGTCTACGTCTTACTTTTAAAACCAGTGTATGTAAGGAATTAGTGTAATTACTGATTAGAAATATTTTACTTACTGAGAAATGATTTAGTGTGCGTGAAAATAAAGATTGGGAATTCTTCAAACTCATTTGTCTCAACGTCATCTTTCCGTCTTTTCACTCGACTATCGAAAGCTGCTAAATATCCATCTATCTGACTGCTCATCAAAAATACTACATATATATATATATATATTAAGAAGATAAACGTTTCACAAATATATTTCATCAAGGCTGAATACGCACAGTTCTCGAGAAAATTAGAGGAAACCATACTGTAATGGAAAAGTTAACCGAAAATTCACTACATGATTTTGGAAATAGAAGTAAGAGAATTAAATAAGCATATTTTACTGTTGTTAAAATTAGCTTTGATTAAAATAGTGAAAGATTACAAATATAACCTTCTTATAAACTGTATTTGAAGGACTACAAACAAAAATATTACAAACTATGGTTTTGAGTTATCACTAAAGCAGTGAATTTATTAGTACCGTTACAAGAATGTTTATCACTTTTTTTCAAATTCTCGTTGTGGTTTAATACTAAGATCACAAAAGTTTAGCAAATATTTGAAGATAGAATGCGATGTATTGATATAAACATCGATTAATCTTTAAAAATTTCTGAAATTTCAACAAACTACTAATAAGAAATTTTATTCTGGCTTGTATATAATTTGAATGTAGATCTAGATTTTAGAACGTAGAATGTAGATTGTAGGAAGATCTTAGAGGTACACAAGTGAGAGAACATTTTTGAGAAACAACAATGCCAAATTTACACACCAAACATTCATGCTTAGAATTTATTTGCCATTTTAATAACGCAATCATCACTGAAATACTTCATAGGTGACAAAGTTATAGAAGTCAAATTATGCATATTCAATTATTTCAGATAAATTTATTATTTGCATAAGCAGTTAATATGTAATTGTGTTAAGTAACGAAGAAGCATTTTTATAGCCATTTAAAGAAAATTACCATGTTTCACCACAAGATGTGATGAGTTACATACTTCAAGTTATTCTAGTTTATATTTACTCTTACAATATCTAAACATAAAGCAACGTTTTCTTTAAAAATTGAAAGTATGAAAATTTTCGCCTTTTTCTCCTTAAAAACTGAATCTACGAAAATTTTCGACTTCAACTCTTTCACATCGGTAGAAGCCAAATTCTATTTTAATCAAACAAATGAATCGCCGTATATATGTAGTTTTGTTAGAATGGATTTCCTTCACCTATGCCAAGCAGAATGTTACAGCGTTAAAAATAACCTACCTAAGTGAAGCGACAACTTCTCGCTTGGGATCTTCATAGGTATTCACCCACTGTGTGCAGTTTTCCTTTAGAACTCGATTGCAACTTCGGGCATCAATAGCTAAACATTGACGCTAAACAAAGGAGAAGGAATGTGCATTCAAATAACAGAAATACTTTATTCGCTTCAAAAGAATGATTGGCATTATTTTAAAAACTCCTGAACGTAATAAGCCATACGCTAACGCGATGGGGAAAGCACCGGGTAGAAAATTCTTAAGGCGTCCGGGCGACCTGTCGATGTCTGAATGTTCGAACGTTTTCGACGACTTCGATGTGAAAAAGGAAAAGGAAAAGCCTGCCACATTACTAGCTCTAAACCACATTTGTCTATTGAAGTGGCAGAGTATTTTCTGCACTGAATTACTGAAACGTCTATACTGAGTTTTTATAAAGAAAATTCGTTGCACAATAAGGGAAATAAAAAATATCCAACTGAAATTTTTAAATTGAATTTTTTAAGGAATTGCTTTTACAAATCTTAGCCTCAAAACATATTAACAGCTGCTTTGTATCATTTCTAAATTTTCACTGCTCGGCCTTGAAATGGCAACATCAACAAGGAGGGGTCAGAAATTTATGCAAATTTTAGAGTAGACGCACGTCACTGAGTTATGCAAATGATGTGAAATACGCAGCTCTCCGACGCACGTAAAGTGAGATATAAGGGAAGGAACGTGCAGAGTGGGCAATAGTCGTGTCCTTATTCCTGTCATACGAATTATCGAAAACAGTTGGTTTTTGTCCCGGAGGATACATGTAATAGGAGAGAATGCCAGGCCGCCGTCAACGAAGGCACTTCCAACAGATAGACGATTTTACGAAGGGTATGGTGATCGAACTGAGAAGGGCCGGTTGGTCCTTACGTCATATCGCAGGCCGATAACCACATGGATGCGAGCACGGTACATCGGCTATGGCGAACATGGTTGGAACAAGAGAATTTGGGAAGAAGGAGGAGTGTATGTGCAGCCAGAGTGACGTCAGCACACGTGGATCGACGCATCCGCCGACAAGCTGTGGCGGTCCCGCAAGTGACTTCTACCGCAATTCTGCAACATGTGCAAGATACCCTGGGTGTTCCCGTGTTGACGAGAACTATTTCCTGTCGATTGGTTGAACGTGGCCTGCACTCACGGCGTCCGTTAAAAAGACTGCCATTGACCCCACAGCATAGACGCCAACGTTTAGAATGGTGCCCGACTGGAACGATGTGGATGACAGAATGACGAAACGTCGTGTTCTATTATGAGATACGCTTCTGTTTATCCAGTAACATTCGCCGCATATGTGTGTGGCGTGGACGTGGAGACAGATTTAATACGGCAATAACTGTGGAACGTCCCACCGAGCGACAACGTGGCATAATGGTTTGGGGCGTTATTGCCTACGATTCCAGGTCACCTCTAGCTCGTATTCAGGGCGCTATGACAGCACAACGATACTTGGATAATGTACTGCGGCCGGGGGCAATTCCCTACCTTCAAGGGTGCCTAATGCAATTTTACAGCAGTGGAACGTCCGACCAAACAGAGCTCGCATCTGCCAACAAGCTCTTCAAGGTATGCAGATGCTTCTCTGGCCACCGTACTCTCCTGACCTATTACCAATCGAACATGTGTGGGATGTGATTGGACGCCGTTTGCATATTCTGCCCCTGCCTCGTTCAGAAGACGAACTGTGGCAAATGGTTGAAAGGGAATAGAGAGCCATCCCTCAGGACACCATCCGCACTCTTATTGACTCTATGGCTAGACGTGTTTCTTCGTGCATCGCTGTCCGCTGTGGTCCTACATCCTACTGAGCCGACGCCGTTCTCGCTCTGTATTCTGACTATCATTTTGAAACAAAGATCACGTGCTGTCACTGCTTGCTGTCTCTGTCTTATTTCCAAATTTCATCACTTTCTGACCACTCCTTCTTGGTGTTACATTTTCAATGTCGAGGAGTGTTTTATCACTAAATAAAAGTGCAAAAATCAAATTAATAGAATGATTTCTAATCAAAGAAACATTACTTTCATATTTGCAAAATTTATATTCAGAGCGACTACCTAGTAAAAGCATTTCGGGCTAGCTTATGTTAGAGAAAGGTAAAAGACCCTAACAATGTACTCTGGTTTCATTTGCATTTGTTTCCCTCACTTTTAAGCACTTTAAAATATTTATTTATCATTATCATAAATCAAAGAAATGTAAAATTTCTAAATGAACATGTGTTCGACAAATATGAAGGCATAAAAATCAAAAACTCACTTAATTATAGTCACTATAACTTTCATTTATATATCACATTATTTGAGTTTATTTCACGTGCAATTTTACATAGTGATATATCATTTATTTAAGATATACACATTTGTACGTACAAGTTAAACATTGGAAACACTTACTCGTCAGTTTAGCACATTTCAATAAACTAACAACTTCTTTAGAAACAGTAAGATATATCACCGATGAAATTTAAAGGTTTTTCCATTAACAAAAGTAATCGTTCTTTAATATTACCTGTATTTGTTTTCTTCTTTTATTCACATTTGTTGACATTTACTGTTCTCGCATTCACAGTCAAGGATGGAAATAATCTTTCAGCTGTTGCTGACAAATTCGATAAGCACATTTTAACTGATATTTCTAAATGAAGAGAGATTCGTTATCATCCGCATTTTTTATTTCACGACATTTATTCCATGAAAAATATTCTAAACTTCTTCCAGTGCTCCTAACGTCCTTAATATTTCACTTTCTATTAAGATCTTTGTATCTATTTTCATTTAAAGAGTAGGGCCATTGTGACCAATCGGGCTGTTTTGAAGTGACTTCAAAACAGCCCGATTTGCGGATTTCAAAATTCGACATATCTTCTTCATAAACTCAAGAGTCTTTGAAATTTATAATGAAAATCTCCGAAATCTCTGAAATTATAAAGCAAAAATACATATAACAATCCTAAGCTATGCAACAATAAATCTTATCAGGACTTTAATTTGGTTTGTTTCTTGGCATGGCTTTAATATGGGAGTTGGAAAAAAAATAAATCATTGCATATTGTATGCAATGTATTCAGCACAGCAGTTACAGAATTTAAAAAAAAATGTAAGCCTGCATATTGGTTTCTAACCACTAATGCACACAATAAAAATGGCCTAAAGCATAATTCGAAGTACTAATATTTGGTTTCTTATTAATTGCGTTGTGGTAGCTGGCTACATGCTGTAGAAATGTATTAAGACACAGATTGTATTGAAGCTTTAGCAAGCGGTGTGTTGTTTAGAGAAGCAGGTTTTGATTGTACAGCTAGTTTTTTTTCATAATATTAGATACATTTGTAATTTATATGGCTATCAATGAATCTCTTCTTAATCTATTTATTTCGTCATATCACGTACATTTAGACTAGAGAAAAATTCAGTTGCTTTGCTCTATTATCGAAAATTCATTAAAATTCACCATCCTAAGTAAGAGACTTCTCAATAAAAACCTAAATGTTTGAATACCTTATAAAGCATCATATAAAATCAACAAATTGATGTATCAGGGTGTGGTTTGCTCTTAAAGATTAACCAGACCACCGCATAATTTCTTTGGGAAAGGGGAAGAGCATTAGATACATTTAAACATATCCATACATAAACATTCATTCATATTTAAATTTCTAGATGGCACTTCACTTTTAATACCTCCAAAATGTTCAACTTTTAGGTCTTTAAAAAATGTCTCAATGAAACATTAGGATGAACTCTTTTATTATTAGTAGTATTTTAATTAAGGTTATAAGCAATTTAGGAATTAGCATTTTAGATTAATTAGAATCTCAAAGCACTTACGTGTTGTAACATGCTGACAAATCCAAACGAATAAATTCTGTAGAGAACTCATTCTTCTTTATTTTCTCTCATTCTTTTCTATAGTGTGATACTGACAGAGTCATCTATCGACCGATCTAAAATTTATTATGTTGTAACGTTCGATGTGCTTTTGAATACAAACCACAGTCTCATAAATTCAACGCTTTTATATTTAAAGTATTCAAATTCATGAAGTATCCTGTATTACTGTTTCATTCTGGAAATTACCAAATGGAACAATCTTACAGTTAATTAAGTGGCAATTTAAATTTAGTTAATTTTTTAGTATTTATATTATATGTGACACTTGCTGTTGCTCTGAGCCTTCCCATTACTGGCTATGTGCGATGTATTATAAAACAGGGATAATAACAGAAGTCGATATTTTCAGACGTATGGCAATGGCAGTCTTAAAATATTAAAGTCTTCAAATTCTCCGAAGTAATTCAAAGTCATTTTTAAAAAAGCAGCGCCATTTAACCATTGTTAGTTTGTCTTTGGGGTCAAATAAATGCATTTATCCTCTGGTTAATATTTTAATGAAACTGATGAATTTCCATTGTGGGATTTTTATAGACTACGAACTGCATTTTTAAGATAAAATCGGAAATTTCTTACAGCAATGCATGCATCTATCATGCATGACAAAACAACGAAATACGTTCTAAGGACATATTTTTAATTGCCTTTAGTTTATTTAAATCAACTCTTTAACTGAATAGGAAATAAAATATATCCATAATACCTTACATTAATCTCATTAAATTTCACTGATTTAATACATTCCATTTCTTCGATCGGTATCAGTTCAGTTTAATTTTGGAATACTCTGTATTCTAAAACAAAGCAATCAAGGAAACTTTCCTTTTATCTAGCCTGTTGAGAGGACAATTTAATCTCGAAGGAGAGGAAGTGATGAATTACTGGAGTCCCACTTTTCCGTTTTTCGATAACAAGCGCTGTGGCAGGGTCTGTGCTCTCCAGCTCGTTTACAGCGGATTACGGACAAAGATAAATACGATCTCGTAAAAGGACTTGTAGAGTGCTAAGTAAAGAGATTTAGTAGACCCCTTTCGTTAAAGGAATTTCTTTGCATTGTCTGTAAATCGAGCGGAGTTGTTGTATTCTTTTTTTACCAGAATACTTAGAGTTAAACAATACTGTTTAAAATAGTGCTGTAATCTTTACTGGAAGTTGCAAGTACTGAACGTAATCTTATTGAATTTAGAGTATAGCTGAAAACATTTCGCTAAAATGTTTATTCGTAAAGATTTTGTTTTTCATGATTGAAAAAGCCGTCAACTCTTTGAGGGTCAAAATCGACTTCCTTTCAGTCTTTACAGTCTATGGTTAATTTTTCTAAACTACAGATGACCTTGAGCAACATCGCAATTACGAACACCGGTATTAAAAATACAGTATCTACATAAATACGACTTATTTTGTATTACTATATATTTTCTTTTCTTTTTCAGGAAAGAAGGAACGAGGAAGATGATGACCATCCATCTGGAGAAAAGCCATTCTTGGTAAAAGATCTTTCTTCTTCCATGATGCTTAGTCAATACTGCCCACAGACAGAGTTTGATGGAAGCCAAACATTGGATCTTGTTCAACCTAGCAAAGCCAAGCACCAGTATCCAGCCTCAGGTAAAGGTCAAGAAGTTTGTGAAGGTCAATATCATCTGGGCACTAGAATTCCACAAGGGGAACGAGAAATTGGGATCAGGGAGCCCTTGCTATCTTCTTCAAAGTCTCACACACTCAATACCAAAGTGGATTGCTTACAAGCCTGGGAACATCCAGCCCAGGAGATGGCGGTGTAAGTTTGCCATTCAGAAGTTTCTGGTAAATGGATATAATTTTAATTATTCGAATATAGGCACACAAGCTTACCTATTACATAACTAACAGAAGTTCATTGAGTTTTTACTTTTAATTTGAAATGTTGCATGTGAGAAATAGAAAGAAAACATTGAAATGGGAACACGCAAGCAATTCCAAGAAAAACAATATCATAATTCCTCTGCAGCTACCTCACTTCGATATCATATCTCCTAATCAAATTCTAGAAAAGATATCTTTTTACAGTGCTATAGATGTAAACGGAGAAAACCTTTGACTCCCTTCACAAATTTCTAGTAAATTGAGAAATTAGTTTCCGAACGCTATTATTTCGAACTTCGCTGGGTCTGTATTGTTACTAATTTGTTATTTCTTTGATATTTGTAGGAAATACGAAATTTCCTTTCTGCCACAGAACTGAAAATTACAGTCATGATAAAATATGCTATAAAGGCAGGGCTAATATGAGTCAATGTAAATAATCTGCGATCTGTGTGTTTGAATTCTATCCGCTTGCTGTCTCCAACTGAGATAATTTGGGGCTCTTTAATGTCGGTCACAGATCTTTCCTGATACCTCTGTGATACTTTTGTAGACATCTGCTTGCATGTTAGAATGGTCAAAACTACTTGAATATCTTAGTTTTACTAAGTTCCTAACTTGTGGTATGAAAGATTGAAAACACCAAAACGTTTTCTGCATCAACAACTACCCGAAGTGCTCAAGCTTAGAAGATCCCAGCTCTGGTTATGAACTCTGGATGGCTTTTAGTTTTTGAAATTGTTTCCTTTTTCGTATTAATGTGTGATATTTGATGTCTCTGCATTTCACCTTAAACTGCATAATTTGACCATATACATATATATATATATATATATGATATAACCCAGCACACCACTGTTGATGGTGCAACGAAAAATGGGAATTTCGTTTTCCGTTTTGGGTTTTGACATGTTTTTCCCCCGTTTTTCTTCAGGTTTACCAGTTTGCTTACAGATTTTTTTTATTTGCATATGCTTATTTATTCGGAATTGAATATGAGATGGGTTTTAAATGTATTGTTAGTTTTATTTTGCATTATTATCACCACTTGTTGCTACTTTCACTGCGCAAACTATCAGCGCACAATTGGATTAGGTTTTTAAAACTGCTTTCTACTTTATATTTACTCTTTGCTTTACTTCTTTCGTTAAGCCAACCTTTCAGCCCCCTGACCATGCAGCGAAAGATGTAAATTTCTTTTCCTATTTTTTGTTTTGTCCTTTTTTACTTTACTTCCAGTTTGCCAGTGTGCTTCTGGTTTTTGGTTTGGGGCCTATATTTATTGGAATTGAATATGCGATGAATTTGAAACATATTATTTCTTTTAATTTATTTTGTATCATGCTTATACTACAGATAATTTTTTAAATATTTTAAACTAGTATTAATGTTGTGCAAAATGTTGCGAAATTGATTAAATGAATAAGAAAAAGATAAATTAAATAGAATAAATAATTTCAGCAGTAGCAAATTTATTAACATTAAATCACCAAAAACCTGTGATTAAAAGCAATTTAACAAAACAAAAATACATTTAACATAATAAAAAAGAATTCACACAATACATTGCTTCGGAAGAAGCAGTCGAAATAATTTTCAACAAACTGGTTTTCTGAATAGTACCTGAAAAAGAAACAAAATTAATAAAAGAAAAAAATATAGAATTAACCAACTAAATGAGAATAAAACAATAACAATATATAAATAAATGAAAATAAAATAACCATATTTCCTATTTTTTATATAAATGAGAATAAAACAATAACAATATATATTTTTTGCTTATTAAAATTTATCATAATAAATTTTAATAAGCAAAAAAATACAATAAAGATAAAATTTTGTATTTGAATTTATACATCAAGTTATAATCTGCAGAACGTGACCTGAAATGAGTTACACAGTGTACAAGGAACAAACGCCAAAATTTTCAGGTCAACAAAAATATTAAATAATACGTCAGCAACATGTAAAAGCAAATTATGAAACTGTAAACTGCAGATGGAAAATCTAAAACCACAGAATAGCCAAATTTGCCCAAAATTTGTAAGTTAAAATTTTAAATTTCAAAATTTCCGAATTATAATTTATTACTTCTCATATGCAAAATTAATTTAGCACACCTTCAATTCTCCACAATGTAATTGTTTTTAAAGTTTCTAATTCTGAGGAAGAAATTATATGCATAACTTCAGATATAGTATTAATGAATAAAATTCTTTAGATAACATGTAAAAATTGTATGCTGTCGTTGTAATATTTTCTTGCTCATTTTACAATTTTTTAACAGAAAATCTGAATTAAAAAAATAATGCAAAGCTAAGAGAACATATTGCAAACCAATACTTAACGGTTACAGCGAGGCTTAAAAATAATATTTTCAAACAATTTTTATGGTATATTAAACATATTAAAATAAATATACCATTCTTTATATTAATAACCATTGTAGTTCTTAACTTAAAGGGTTTATATTTTTACCGGTGCATTTTGATGTTAGAAGTTAGAACTAATCAAAGTAACATACATACAACCTTTATTTTCATCTTTAGAATAATAAAATGGCTTCATTACAACTACATAGTCACGAGCTCACAACTCGGAAAAATTAACTGGTGTTACCAATGTAGTTCTTAACTTAAAGGGTTTATATTTTTACCGGTGCATTTTGATGTTAGAAGTTAGAACTAATCAAAGTAACATACATACAACCTTTATTTTCATCTTTAGAATAATAAAATGGCTTCATTACAACTACATATTCACGAGCTCACAACTCGGATAAATAATAACTGGTGATGCCAGATTCGATAGTAAATGATATATAATAACGTGAAATCTAATAGAATAAATATTAAAAATACACAAATAAACAATAATGAAGTTTTACGTAGTTTGTAAAATATATGTAACCGTCACATTTTGCGATGTTGAAAGAACTCGCCAATCTTTCACCGAAAACTGTAAGGTTTTCGAAGAACGTCGGAGTCGCCACACCATATTTTTTCTTTTTATTGTTTCCATTAACAATTAAATATTATGAAAACTGAACAGCGGGTTTTAATTTTCATAAATATGTAACTCATAATTAAAGAGAAAATTAATAATGTTTTAAAAATATTTTACTATTAATTTCTGAAGGCGTATGTTTAATATTTTAATTTCATACTCATTGGTTAATTATTACGCGTATTTATATACCTATTCTAGTAATCAGTATTTATTTTAAATTTTTAATATATTCTATCAGGTTATTTTATAAAAACAGAACGTCGCATGAAGGGAAAAATGAAAGATCAAAGATGAATATTTGTTTCTGTTACTTGGTAAGAAAAGATGTGATTATTTCTTATGTGCTTTAGGACGGTTATCCACAAAACGAGAACTGTTTCAATATTCATTAACAGGCAGTTTTAAGTTGTTATATGTTTATTTTAAATTTTTGACAAAATTCTTTACACAATTGCTTTAGAATATGAAAATTACCTATGGTATTGAAATGTTATATATTATTTAAATATCTCTACAAATTCTTGCATATATTTTACAAGTGTTTTTATTAATTATAATTTATGTTTATTCTTTCCTAAGCTTTTACATACTCAGTATTGTTAATTACGATTACTTTTAATTAGTAAAATTATACAGTTGCGTTATACACCTACTGGAATTAAAAATAACAAAATAGCAATTCCATTTGCTCTAATAGCATATATAATATAATTAATTAACGGCAACATATTATTAGAAATTGAATTAAACTGAGCTAATACTTTACCCAGAAATGAGTAAAGATTCCTTAATAAGTTATATCGATTGGAAGTGAAATTACGATATAATTATTTCTTAATTATTACTGCAATTACTTGCACATATTTTCATCTGGGTGAAATTTTAATCTAATGAATTAATTAATTTTAAAGTCTTTCAAAAACGTATGCAAATAATGAAGTGCTCAGAAAGATATCCCCAAGGTATAAATTTTTAATTAATTCATAAAGTAATAATTTTTAATTCAAGAACACGGTATTCTCTCTCGCGTTTGGTTTTTAATTTGCTTTTTCATTTCAATAATATTGTTACGTGCGTACGGGTTCGTAATATATTGAATGCACAAGTCGTAAAAAGTTAACAAAAATTTATTCTTTCCACAAGAAATAAATTAAAATGCTGAAATATTTCTTCACAAATCTTCGCACAATATCACAATATCTCAAACGTTTAGCAAAAACTCAGTTCAAA
>KK121398.1:49289-91201 GCA_000611955.2 Stegodyphus mimosarum | reverse complement strand
CTGGATGTGACAGATTATGCAGATGATTAAAGATAAGTCTGCGAAAGGAATTCGGAACAAATGTCTGGAATTCGGAATGTCCGTTGATATGTCGCAAAGAATACCATCAGAATATTGGCACGGTTTAAATTCCAGTTTCAATGATGATGTATTGTTTTTGAGAAGGTCTTGTACCTCCGGATCATGCTGTTGAGCTTCCGAAAATTTTTTAAAATCCAAAAATGGAGATTTTGTTATTGAATCGATTTCGATTCTTGAAAGAGCGTCAGCAATGATGTTTTTTGAACCTCGCACATACCTAATATCAGTAGCGTACTGAGAAATAAAATCTAAATGGCGCAATTGTCGAGGTGAACATTTATGAGGGTTCTGTTTAAAAGCGTATATTAGTGGTTTTTTGATTCGCATAGATGATAAAATTTCTGCCCTCTAACATGTCGGAATTTCTTAATTGTAGAATAAATTGAAAATAATTCCCTATCGTACGCGGATCATTTCTATTGACTTTTATTGAGTTTCATAGAGAAAAATGCTATAGGTTCCCATGTTTGTTGAGACAACTGCATAAGTGTGCCACCTATTGCGACGTCTGATGCATCTACCCGATTGCATTTTTGACAGCAATAAAGGCTTGTTCAGCATTCTCGTTCCAAATTAATTGTGGGGATGAATCCTGAACACGAGAACGAGATTTCTTTTTATTAATATAGCCTTCTAACAATTTTATTAAAGGAGAAAGAAAATGTGCTGCTTTAGGTATGAAACATCTGTAAAAGTTAAATATGCCTAAAAATCGGCGAAGCTGAGTAAGAGTGGGTAGGTTGAGGAAAATCTAAAATACATTTGACTTTGTCAGGAAGTGGTTCAATTCCGTTTTCACTAAGGTGAAAACCTAAGAAATCAATAGACGTTTGACCAAAGGTACATTTTGAAATATTTATGCAAAGTCCATATTCCTGAAGTTTGGAAAATAAGGCTTTAAAATGCCTGCAATGTTCCTCAGAATCTTTAGAGGCTATGAGCAAGTCATCGACGAAAGCATAAACACCGTTTAAATCCTGCGTGACTTCATCTATAAAACGTTGAAAAGTCGTAGATGCATTGCATAAGCCGAATTGCATACGGGTACTTTCGAATAAACCAAATGGTGTGCGTATGGCAGGTTTTGTGGATATCCGCTGGGTTAATTGGTATTTGATGGTATGCCTTAATCAGGTCAACATGACTAAAAATTTTAGTACCGTACAATGCAGCAGTAAAATCGGCTAAGCATGGAATAGGGTATTTGTCTTTTATTGTTTGAGCCTTCAATGCTCAATAATCTTCTACAGGTCTCCACTTCAGACTTCCCTTTTTTGGAACCATGTGAAGTGGAGATGCATAATTGCTGCTCGAAGGTCTCAAATGCCTCAATTGCATCATAGTTTGAAATTCTTGTTTTACTATTTTAAAGCGATCTGGAGCTAACCGACGAGGTTTTGCAACCACAGGTGGACCTTTATTATAATATAATGAACGGTGTTGTGTTTAACAGGTTGGTTAGGATCTGGTAATTTAGTAATTGAAGGAAATTCTTTAAAAATTTTGTGATATGGTGTATCACTAAACATAGTTTTTACTGAATAAATACCTGCATTTTTCACGAAGCCGACGGTTTTAAACTGCGTGTTTAAATCTTTGAGACATTTGTTTCTGAGATCAGGTCTTACAGATAAACTGTCACAAACTTCCAGCAAAGATCATGCAGAACCTTTCCCTTCTGCTGAACTATGTATCAGCATAACACAAGAAGCGACCCATCACAGTAAAGCAAATACAAACTGACATTCAGTCTATCATTTATTGAGTCAGCTGCACATTCACCTTCTCTAATCATTTATGAATTATTAATTATTTGAGCGTAAGAAATAACACAGATAATAACAAGAATGGGCAAGATTAAAGTTACAGAGAAGGAGAAATGAAGATATCTTATTACATATTCTAAGGCTAATATTATTATGTATTCCCATTTGAATGTAGATTTCTTTCAAAGGAATAATATTGTAATAGTTTCCTGTAGTTTATATATGACTACTTTTCATCTGTTATGTTCTCTGTAATCATGTCCTTCAAAAATTAAATTATTGGTATAATTTCCACCTCTCAATTTTTGGATGGAAAAATTAGTAACAATAAGGATGAAAAATGTGGAAGGTAATACATTATTTAGTCTGTTGATCATTAATGTAGGATGGCAAGCATCTTCCAGAACAGATAGATGGCACTCAAGGCCATTTAACACAGCTGTTAGTAGACGGAACAAACGATGTCGCCATGAAGAAATGACATGCAAATAAGACATTGTAGAACGACGTGAAGTTTCTTTAATATAATAATTATCGTCTGTATGTACTCTCATTTTGTTTCACGTATGTAATCACATTTGATAATCATTAAAACTCGGTTAATAACTCATTTGGATTTAGTGTATGTGTTCTTCTAGACACGGAGAAGTAAGCCTTATTTTATGACAAAGAATATCATGATAAAGAGGAATTCCACATTTAGGAGGCTCAACACAAAATGAGCCTTGGACACAAGAAATAATTAACAATTAAGACACTGGAAAAATTCAGATTTAAGTCTGTTTTTTGATTCATTTGTTTTTATACTGTTACTTATAAGAATAGTGAACTGTATTTGCTAAATAAGATGAGTACACTTAATTCTATTCCTAGAATTTCAGATTCTTTAAGACTGATAGAAGCTAAAATTCACAGCAACTTCATCAAATCTAAAGACAATTTACGCAAAGAGGCGAAAAAGCAGATTCAGAAGATCTAAGATGAAAATTGAAAGACTTACAATCACTTGCAAGTCAAAAATTCCATCTTAAAAACAAAATCAACAATATGGTAACTATCAAACGCACCCAGTTAGGGTCAGATATAAAACTAAAATCCATGTTTTTAGGTCCAAACAAAACCATAACAGTGAAAATTAATGATATATATGACAGAAAGTTGGATTTGCTAAAAGACCTTTAAAGAGACCTGTGCTGGATATCAAACCATTGTCGAACAATAATAACCCCAATTTTAATGATTCCTGAAATAACTTTTCCATAGCTCGAGAAATTTCTCCTGACTTTATTGTTGTTTTAAAGATACAGACATAAAATATTTTCAATATGTCTAAAGATGAAATGTATTAAAGAAGATGGCTTACGAAGATGTATCCAAATGATGTGTGTTCAGATAGATTGTTGAAGATGAATGAAGAATACAGACTAAAAGCATATTGAGGAAGAGATAAAGTCATTATTTCTGAAGAGGATAACATGATGAGTGAATCATCTAAGATAAATTTTTCAACTTAAAATTCGCTCTCTCAAATTTATATAACTTTTACAGATTCTCACTAAATCACTTTTTCAGAATCTGAGGACACATGTAAAGACCATGGACAGACATGTAAGATGGCACTCCAGGCCGTTTAGTGAAACTGTCCATAGAGAGAACAAATGATGCCACCATGAAGAAAAGACATGCAAGTAAGATGTTATATAATAATGTGAAGATGATTACTTTGCTTAATATGATAAATATCATCTGTATATACTTTCATCTTGTTTCATATGTGTAATCACATTTTAGTAATCATCACTGAAACTCAATTAATTATTCATTTGGATTTAGTGCATGTGTTCTGCTAGACACCGGTAGATAAGTTTTATTTTATGATGAGGAATATCAAAAGGCGAAGAGGAATTCTAGATTATATTCCATTTTTAAAGTCCATCACAGTGATTTTAATAAAAAGTGTTCCCAATAGCCAATATCATCAAAAGCATACATAATTATTTTTTTTTCTCCATCTTTACCTAATACTTTTAAATAAAAGCATCAGGTGAAATATCCAAAAAAGTCATTCTGTACTCCTCCAAAATGAAAAAATTAAATTTTAGTTATATAATAAAAAAATTAAATAATTTTTTGTGTTTAATTTATGTTTGTTATTATGCAAATTGTATTTCTGTCGTTGAAATGAGGAGCGGCGCAGACGAAAATTCGTTAGCGTTTTTAAGTACGCGTTTGGCACTTCAATGGTGCTGGGAATTACTGGAGTTCCAACGAGGCAGAGTTTCTTCTGAGTTGCGCTTCCGAAGCTAGAGGTTTGCCGTGTTATGACGCCGTTCCTCAGCCAACGTGATGTTTAAAGACAATAAAGAGATTCGATCAACATTACGACTCTGAATTTATTAAAGTACTTCTCCGGTAATGTAACAAATCTTCATACAGTCCACTATTATTAAACAACGGAATACAACATGGTTTTTTGGTAAGTCGGAGCCGGAGTTACAGTGCAATTGGTGAGTCAGTGCATTTTTATATCTTTGTGATTAGATAATACTTTCTGATTAGATAATGGAATTTTCTAGGCTTAAAACGAAGAAGCGTGTAGCTAAGTTAACTAAATTAAAAGAGAAAATTACTGGGAACTATGACTCTGCTGATTTCGTTCAGCTGGAACTTTTTAAATCTAAATTAAGTACTTTAATGACTGAAATTTCGGATATTTTTAGTAACATATTTGTAGTTTGTGAAGCGAAAGATATTGATGCCTTTATTGAAGAACAGGAGGATATACAAGATAATATTGATGAGCTATTTTTAATGTTAACCAGAGTTAATGCTAAGAACGTTAAGGATTTAAGTGTGGAGGCTAATTCTTGTGAAATATCAAGCATTCGCTTGCCTAAACTAACTCTTCCCGTATATAGTATGTAGTAGTCTTCCCGTAGTGTTGAAGAATGGTTATCATTTAATGATTTATTTAAAACGGCGATAGTGGATAATGACAAATTATCGGGAGCACAAAAATTACAATATTTAAAATGTTCTTTAAAGGGAGATGCATTGAGAATTGCTCAGGCTTTAACTATTTGTGATAAGAATTTTGAAATTGCGTGAAAGTTACTGTGTCAAAGATTTTCAAATAAGAGAGAATTACTTTCATCATATTTAAAGAAAATCTTATGTTTAACAAGTTTACAAGCTGAAAATCCTAGTCAATTATTGACTCTCGTAGATACAGTGAAGGAATGTATATGTTCATTTGAGACTTTGGGTTTCAAAGTAGAACAATTCGCTGATACTATTTTGATGTATATAGTACAATTTAAATTAGATTCTTCAACGAGAAGTTGGTGGGAGCGAACTTTAAAGCGAGAGGAAATACCAACCCTTAATAACCTGTTAGAATTCTTAAAGCCACATGCCAGAACTCTGCAAGCAGGTAAACAACAAGGTGTTAGAAAACAACCTACGAAAGACAAATTAACCTAGGGTCAGAAATTCGCACGCGGTGTGCGTATTGTAAAGCGAGTCATTCAGTATTGAAATGCAATAAGTTTTTAAATCTGAATGTTCAGGAGCGTGTTAATTTTGTCAAGAAAAACAATGCGTGTTTTAATTGTTTAGTTTCAAATCCTAAAGCTTTCGAGTGCAGAAGTATTCATAAATGTAAAAAATGCTTTAAAAATCATCATGCATTGCTGTATTTTGAAAGGGTTCAAAAGGAGCCAGAACCACTTAAAAGAGTTATCAATAGTTCAAAAGAGTTATCGGTGATTTTTTCCCATAATGGAAGCCATTTTCTCCCATAATGGAATCTAGTACCCAATCGGCAAAGTCTGAGGAGAATTTTACGAACCCTGGTCCAGTAATTAAATCTTGTGTATCAGACTTTGGTTTTCAGCGTGAGGTTTTGCTATGTACTGCTGCTATTAAAGTATTAGATTCATCTGGTAAATACCAGTTGTGTAGAGCATTGATCGACCCTGGCAGTCAAGCGAACCTGATTACCGAAGAGTGTGCAAGAAGATTAGGGTTACCGAGAAGAAATGCCAAGGTTTTTATTTCATGTTTAGGATCTTCGGATACAAAGACTAATGGAATTGCTCAAATTAGTTTTGTCCCGCATTTTCCAGCTAAAGTTTCATTTACAGTTCCAGTATTTATCATCAATAGAATTATTGGAGAACTGCAGCATGCATTTTACTTTAGATAAGGAGTACATAGAGGAATATAATGATTTAATGTTGGGGGATCCGACATTCTATAAGAGGGGGCCTGTTGATATACTGTTAGGTGTAAATGTTTCTTTACCGCTTCTGAAGGGAGAAACGATTAAATGCGGAGAAGGTAAACCAATAGCCTCTCGTTCTGAACTAGGATGGATTATTTCAGGTAGTGTGGATACTACAACAGAGGATAAACCCACTATCTATGTGAATAATATACAAGCGGATACTGAGCAGTTGCTGTCTAACTTTTGGAAATTAGATGCTGTACCTACATTTGATTTGCTTACTAAGTCGGAGAGAGCTTGTGAGGATCACTTCAAATCTACATTTAGAAAAGACGAAAGTGGTGTATACATAGTGAAATTACCCTTTCATTCTTCGCCTTCCCAGCTTGGAGATTCGAGACAGTTAGCTATACGTAGGTTCAAGTCTTTAGAGAATTCATTATTAAAAAGGCCTCAAATTTATGAACAATATAAGGATTTCATGAGGGAATACCTTGAGCTAAGACATATAGAAAGAGTGCCTGAGAGAGAGATTTTTACTGATTCTGCGTATTACATGCCTCATCATGCCGTGTTGAAGGAATCAAGTAGTACTACTAAGTTGAGAGTTGTCTTCGATGCTTCAGCTAGAACAACCTCTGGACTTTCATTAAATGACCTTTTGATGGTTGGGCCGAGAGTTCAGCAGGAGCTGTTTCCAATTCTTCTACGATTCAGAACTTACAAAGTCGCGGTATGCGCCGATGTGGAAAAGATGTTCAGACAAATACGAGTTCACCCAGAAGATACAAATTGGCAACGAATAGTATGGAGAAATAGTCCTAGTGAGTCTTTGAGTACTTTTAGATTAGTAACAGTGACGTATGGAACTACCAGTGCGCCATATTTGTCTACTAGAGTAATGAAACAACTTGCATTAGACGAACAAGCTAGATTTCCTTTGGCATCGAAGGTTGCCCTTCGCGACTTTTATGTAGATGACTTACTTTCAGGAACGCAAAGTGAAGAGGAAGCGATAGCTTTAGTTCAGCAGTTGACTGAAATGATGGAAGGAGGTGGATTCCGCTTAAGGAAGTAGATTTCGAACAGTTCAGTTATTTTAGAAAAGATTCCTGAGTCGTTAAGAGAACCTAGTACTTCTCTGGAAATAACCAGTGATAAAAATGTGAAGGTATTGGTATTTCTTGGAACCCCTCTCGTGATACATTCTATTTCTCAGAGTGCATAAATGATAAAGGCTTCACCAAGAGAAGCATTTTAGCAGAGGTGGCCAAAATCTCTGATCCATTGGGGTAGTTAGCGCCTACTATAATATATGCGAAAATATTATTACAAGAGTTGTGAAGTTTAAAACTTGGTTGGGATGAAGTCGTGGACAAGAGAATAAATAGGAAGTGGAAACGATTTTACTTAGAATTACCCTTACTATCAAGTTTACAAATTCCGAGGTATGTCTTAAGTCCAAAGGCAGTGATTATAGAAATTCATGCTTTTTGTGACGCCTCGGAGAAAGCTTATTGTGCAGTCATGTACCTCAGAATAATCAGCGCTGATTCTTCAGTCAAGGTTAGCCTTTTAACATCGAAAAACTAGAGTTGCTCCCTTGAAACCCCAGTCTCTTCTTAGATTAGAGCTATGTGGTGCGTTACTTTTAATAAACTTTTTGCATGTAGTGGTATCATGCATAGAACTACCAATTAACAATATTTACGCGTGCACAGACTCACTGGTTACATTGGCATGGATTTCGTCAGAACCTCGCCGTTGGCTACCTTTTGTGGCAAACAGAGTTGCAAGGATTCAGGAAGCTGTTCCAGGTATTCAATGGAATTATGTGGCTGGAAAAGAAAATCCTACAGATTTTGGAACCAGAGGTTTGATTCCATCAGAATTTTTAAGATGCGAATTATGGAGGAAGGGACCACAATGGTTAAGCCAACCAATAATTCATGTACAGCAAGATTTAAGTGTAGAATTAGAGAGGGAGGTTATGTTAAAAGAAATGAAAAAGAGTTTCATTTCAAATGTTTTTAAGTTCGAGGAACCCAGTGTATTTTCTAAGTTTTCATCCTGGCTAAAGGTATGCAGAGTGTTAGCTTGGTGTATAAGATTTAAGAATAGCTGTAGTAAGTTACCCGCAGAACGTATAAAGGATTATTTGTCTACTGAAGAACTTCGTGAAGTTACTTTTATGATCGTTAGGATCGTACAAAATTCTGAATTTCCAGAAGAGTTATCCTGTTTAAAATCAGGTAAATCTTTAAAAGCAAGCTTTTGCCGTTAACTTTCTTAGATTCCGCACGGATAATGCGTGTAGGCAGAAGGCTCAGAAATGCTAGAATTTCAAATGATCAGAAACATCCTATGATTTTACCTAAGAGTCATAATATTACTCATTTGATTATTAGGCACTATCATGAAACATATCTTCATGCAGGTACTGAACTACTCATTTCTGTCATAAGACATAGATTTTGGATTGTGAGTGCTAGAGATATTTTTAGAAAATATTTAAATCAATGTATTATTTGCCGTAGATTTAGAGCCCAAACTGCAACTCAGCAAATGGCAGATTTGCCTGTTTCAAGAGTTGCTCAAAGTAGAGCTTTTTCTCGTGTAGGAATTGATTTTGCAGGACCACTTAACGTCAAATATCGCAATGGTAGAGTAGCTAAAATTTTCAAATGTTATATATGTTTTACTACTAGAGCAATACATTTAGAATTAGTCGGAGATCTTTCAACAAAATCCTTCCTTGCGACACTAAGAGGTTTATCGCTCGTAGAGGCAAACTGTGTGAAATTCATAGTGATTGTGCAACGAACTTTATAGGAGCTAACAAAGAGCTAAGGAAAGTTCTATCAACTGTTCAACGTGATGAACACCTTCAGGGGTATATTTCTTCAGAGTATATTAAGTGGTTATTTAATCCGCTTTCTGCGCCTCATTTTGGAGGTCTTTAGGAAGCGGGGATTAAGTTGATGCAACACCACTTAAAGAGGTGTTTAGGAACACTTATTCTAACTTATGAGGAATTTTTGACTTTAATAACCCAAATTGAATCCTGTCTTAATTCTAGGCCATTAGTACCAGCTTCGAAGCGATTGCAGTGACCTGGAAGCCTTAACGCCAGGACACTTTCTTACAGGAGCGGCTTTAAGTGCTCTTCCAGAGCCTAACCTGATTCAAGATAAGCTGAGTTACGGTACACTTTCTTACAGGAGCGGCTTTAAGTGCTCTTCCAGAGCCTAACCTGATTCAAGATAAGCTGAGTTACGGTGACAGATGGAAAAACTTGCAAAGGCTATTTCAACAATTCTGGAAGAGATGGAATAGTGAGTATTTGTCGAGGTTACAACAAAGACCCAAGTGGTGTAAGCTACAGCGAGATTTGAAGATTGGTGATATGGTTCTCATTAAGAACGAGAATTTACCTCCGCTACGCTGGAAGCTAGGCAGAATTGTTAAAGTGTATCCTGGTCTGGATGACAGAATTCGAGTGGTGGACTTACGCACATCCAGTGGTGAGATAAAGCGACCAATAGCGAAGCTATGCCCTTTGCCATTTAATTCCTGATTTAGAGACTTTAATTTTTATTTTTCAGGTCTATTCAGCTTGATAATTTCCAATTTATTGTTTGAACCGCCTTGGGACTTTAAGGCTGGGGGTATGTTTGTTATTATGCAAATTGTATTTCTGTCGTTGAAATGAGGAGCGGCGCAGACGCAAATTCGTTAGGGTTTTTAAGTACGCGTTTGGCACTTCAATGGTGCTGGGAATTACTGGAGTTCCAACGAGGCAGAGTTTCTTCTGAGTTGCGCTTCCGAAGCTAGAGGTTTGCCGTGTTATGACGCCGTTCCTCAGCCAACGTGATGTTTAAAGACAATAAAGAGATTCGGTCAACATTACGACTCTGAAGTTATTAAAGTACTTCTCCGGTAATGTAGCAAATCTTCATACAGTCCCTATTATTAAACAACGGAATACAACAGTACCCCTCCAAAATGAAAAAATTAAATTTTAGTTATATAATAAAAAAAATTAAATAATTTTTTGTGTTTAATTTTACACAAGCATTTCAAAAAGAAATGGCAAGAAATAGCTTCACAAATAACAGTATTTTATATATATTTACATATTTAATAAACATATTCATTTAACATAACGCTTCACAGTTAATTAATTGTGATTAACTATAAGTTTTAGGTATTATATGAAATACCAATTTAAATTATTAAAAATATTTCTCATTATCATATACAATATTAAAAATGCCATGTTAAATATTTTCAATTCAAATCTTGATTATTGAAAAGTGATTTGTAAAGAGGTCATACATTAATACACTTTTAGAGGAGGGGGGCTAATAAAAAAGTTTATGACTCTCATTTTATTTTGGACTCTTTTATTTATTCTCTAAACAAGTTAAATAAAAATTATTTTTTATTATTCATTAGCTGCACTGAAGTCAACAAGCATACTTAAATGATGACTGATGAAAATTTAGGCTACGTATATATGTTGAAAACTTTCAGTTGTATAAAACTCAAATAACCATACTGAATCATACCCACAGCAATTAAAAATGAAATAAAAAAAGAAACTTTTATTTATAAAAAAAGTATCACATTTTGACAGCAAAGCAGTCAAGAAATTGGGTATCCTTTTTCGCACTAAAAGGTTGGGAAAAAAAGATTAAACAGGTAGGAACTTCAATATTTGAAAGGAACTGAAGTTTAAAAAAGTTTTATGAGCTTATCATGTTCATTATAAAAAAATTCAAACAGATCACATTCTGCTTGCTACCTTTTCACCGCAGTCTTCTGTAAAACTGAAGAATTTTTCCCATGATCAATTTTTGACAAGTTACTATCTAAAATTCTGTATGTTTTATGAACTTCAATGTTTGTGTTATTGGTGTTTAAAAGATATGAATTAAAGTTCTGGAGAGACATATCGTTGGAATTCTGTACAGCAGTAGCATTAATTAAGTATTTAGCAGCTCTTAAAAAATGATTTTCATTAAGTTTTTCACTTTTATTGTTCTTTAATACAAGTGACGATTTGGATTCTTTTTTCCCATCTGGATATGGTAGCTGATTTGGAGATATTATAAGTGAGAGATTTAATTTATTCAGCACTTTATCACAAGACGCTTGGACATCCATTACTTGCCTGTAAGTGAAACGCTCACGCCAACTAAATGCCATGGCTGTAGTGTTTCTTCTAGTTGAGTATGGATTTTTATCATCAGTTCTTCTACCAACTGTATGAGTTTTCAGAAATCTCTGAACAGATGAAGAAAAAGGCAGTTTCAAAAATTTGAATAATTTTTGAGACTCCAGCTGGGGATTTAATGAAAGGTCTTCATAACGTACTTTTATGAAATTTGATGGTTGTTGTTCTTGAAGGTTGTCAAATATCTCAATATCTTCAAGCATTTCACGACACAGAACTCCAGGATCAGAACATTCAGTTCCATTGCACCAATCTAAACTCCATCTAGAACTTACAATACCTCTGGGATCTCGTGTAAGATACACGACTTTGATTTTCATATCTGGATTATCTTCCAAATAGTTACGTAAATGGCGCATATGAAGACGAGTTACTTTCATCACATGGACAGGTGCCCTTTGGCAAACAGCTGTAACAAATGTGGAACTGAAACATATTTTTGGATTACTGCGACAAGTACTCCATAGAAACAAATTGTGAGCAAATAAAAACTGATTTCGTGGCTTCCGTACCCACTGCAGGTAACTTTTGACTTCCGAAAAGTTACAGTTAAAAATACCATTAAATAAATTAAAAACATCCGGTATTTTCTCATCTCCAATACGACTGTCATAGGTCATTGAATGCAGAGGTTCAAAATGATAAAATGTTTTCCAGTTCTGCTGCAAGAGATCACCAAAAAATGATGAACCGGCTCTGAAATAAGTTAAAACAATTATTCTGGTTACATTTTTAGGATCCATTAAAGGCACTGACTTTAGTGATTTCATTGGATCAATAGCTGGTCTTCCATGAATAATACTACTTTGCTTAAAAATCTCTTGAATCCGGTCTTGCCTACTAATTAAATTAACAGATTTTCCACGTTGACTTGAAGGATTTCTACCTAATGGTAACTGTTTAACTCTGACTTTTGCTTGTATACGTTGGGGTGTTTTAGGCACTGAAGGCAATATAGTTTTATTCTTAACAATTTTGTACATTTTTGAAACTTTGGAGATTATTCTTGGATGTGAAGTTGTAGAAATTCCATCTGTTTTAAAATTTATTTTCTTGAGAACTCCTGGATGTGATGTTCTAACTGCTCCTTCTGTTTTAAAATTCATTTTGACATCTGGTTCACTTTTGAAAACTGCACCAAGTTTTAATTCTGTTAAAAAAATCATGCAATTAAAATCATATGCTTAAACATATTATTGGATTTTACAAAATATGAGATATATTATTAATTATGACAAAGCATACTTATAAAATTTTACAAAAAGAAATTCAAGTAATTTTATAAGTTACTATTCAGAACTACTGGAATTAAAATATAAATATTACCTCATTTTACCATAGGCTTAAAAAATTTTTTTAGTACTAAATAAAAAATTAAAACTCAATTCAAAATAAAACCTAACCCTGATTTAGTAATACTATTGATTTAACCCTTCTACTGATCTGACTCAAAGTTATAAAAACTATACATAATTAATTACCTGCAGTTCAGTAACAGATTTCCTCACTTTAATGTTTTAAGTTTTAGAAAAATAATGCATTTTAAATGCATGGGTAAAAAAGAAATTTTGGATATGGCTTCAGAAAATAGAATGCAGTTTGTTGACTGATGACTAAATTCCGTTTTTACGAAGGAGAATTGATACTTCCAAGCTAAGGACAAACAGATGAGTTAGAAGCTGCAGAGTTAGCTACATGGCATGATCCTGCTCCAAAAGTTTGAATTTTACATATAATGTAAACTGAAAGTTACAAGTTTGCATAATATGTAAAGAAATCTAAGCCTGAAATTATTGGAACATTTATGATGAAAAGAAACTAACCATAGACAAATTCAGTTTTAAAAATGAAGAATTAGGTACTTTTCTGTCATGAGTCTGCCACACATTTTGGAAGGTTTCTTAATTGTAAATAGATCTTAATTATAAGAATAGTTTAAAAATGGCTCACACACATATCCCAAAATGCATGCCAGGTGTATAACGGAAAAGTAACCAAAAACATTTGTCGCTTCAGATGACGCAAATGAAGCTTTACAATGTTAAAAACGGTATCTGAATACATTTGAGATGGATATGATTGTTATTATAGTATTCAAATTATTAATGACTATTGCTATAAGGTGTAAAACAAGGTAGAGTTATATTTAAGATAATTTTTAAATTGAAAAATGTATGTACTTACAAATGCAGCAGATAATTATTAAATACAAACCAAATTTGGCAAAAGTTATTTACAAGGTGTAAGTAGGCAACTATTTTATCAACACATTAAAAGAAAATAATTCAAAATATAATTTTGAATTGCTAAATAAGGATTATATGATATATTAAATACTATACATTATTGATGTTCCCCCTATGTACACACAATCTGTTTTCACTTAAAACAAATTGGACATTTGCACAAATTCAGTATTGCCCACATTAAATATATCATTATGACACATTACTGTTTTCCTACTCATGCCTATAGTGATCTATTTCCCCTTTAAAAATATCACAGAATTATACAAACGACACTTCACACCAGTAATAATAAGAAGGTTTACCAGACTAAAATCATTATCTAATAATGTTACTGCCAAATTTGGATTGCTCTTTCACTATAGGCTAAAAAATTCAGGATTTTGCATTGCTTAATGTTAAGAGAAATTTTTTGATTAAACAACAATTTTTATAATCCTTTTATAAATTTGATTTGGCTGCACTTTTGTTTTGGTATTACTTGATTTTCACTACCCCCATGATAAACTACCAAATTATGTAAACCATGTGAAATCATAAGTCTTTTTTCAGTTTAAATATTTACGTAAAAAACAGTATTTTCCCTTTTGATTTGTATTTGCCAAATTTCACGAACCATGAGATATCCTAACAGTCTTTTTTTCAATTTACACATTTATGTAAAAAAACGGTATTTTCGCTTTCACTTTTGACTTCTATCTGCCATATCTGATGAATATCATAGTAGTCTACACTGAAGAGACAAAATATTAGTACAACTGCCTAATATCGCATAGGGCTCCAGCAAGCATGCAGAAGTGCCACAAGTTAGCATGGACTCGACTAATGTCTGAAGGTATGCTGGAGGTAATTCACACTATGATCCTGCAGGGCAATCCACAAATCCATAGGAGTGCAAGGTAGAGATTTTTTCTGAACAGCATGTTACAAGGCATCCCAGATATGCTAAATAATGTTAATGTCTGGGGATCTGGTGGCCAGTGGCTGTATTAAGTCAAAAGAGTGTTCCTGCAGCCGCTTAGTAGCAGCTCTCGGTGTGTAGGGTGCTGTATTGTCCAAGTCCATTGGAATGCACACTGGACATGAATGGGTGCAGGTGATAGGACAGAATTAGTACGTATTTGTCACTTGACACAGTCATATCTAGATGTACCAGGAGTTCCATATCATGCCAACTGCACACCTCCCATACCATGACAGAGCTCCACCAGTTACAACAGTCACCTGCTGACATGCAAGTTCCACGGATTCATGACGCTATCTGCATATCTGGAAATGTCCATCTGCCCAATACAAATGGAAATGAAATTTGTCAGACCAAGCTACATGTTTCCAGTCATTAACTGTCCAATAAAAGTGTTAGCGAACCCAGGAGTGGCATAAAGCCTTGTGTTGTGCAGTCATGCACGAGTGGCCCTTTGGCTCCGAAAGCCCATATCAGTGATGGTCCGTTGAATAGTTCACATGCTGGTACTTGTTGATGCTCCAGCATTGAAATCTGCAGCAATTTGAGAAGGGTTGCACATCTGTCACGTTTAATGAATCTCATCAGTTGTCATTCGTCCCATTCTTTAACAAGTTTTTACCAGCCGCAGCAATGTCAGAGATTTGATGTTTTACCGGATTCCCGATATTTACAGTACACTCAAAATAGTTGTACGTGAAAATCCAGATTTTATCATTATCTTGGAGATGCTATGTGCCATCTTTCATGTGCCGACTGTAACACCACTTAAATCTTGTTCACCTGCCATTGTAGCAGCAGTAACTGATCTAACAACTTAGACACTTGTCTTATATAGGTATATGTGGGGAAAGGGGTGACCTTAACCATTACATTTTCAAATGTCCATTAACAAAAAACTATCACTTGAAACTTCCTGAGACTAACATACATTAGTACTTAAAAACAGCATTAAAAATCAAACAACTAAGAAGAAAAATAGAACTCTCAGTCATATTCCTCGCTAGTAGAGAAGAAGAATTGTGCAATGCAAGATATGCAAATAATAACACACTAGAACTTTCAAAAATTTAAATTAGAATTGATAAAAAGACTAGAGGACCATACAACACCTCTTTGCATCCAACAAAAGAAAGTCTAAAATATTCTGAAAAACTATTCATTTACAAAATGATTTCTGCATGCACTCAGAATATACTCTCTGCCCCCCCAAAAAAAATCATTTATGTTATATGTTTGTAAATGTATTGTTATATGTATTAATATGTTATAGAAGTATATTTTATCTTTATGTTCTGTATTTACCATTTTCTATATTTGCCATTATGTATTCGAGTATAAAAGGCACCATATGTCACAATTATATTGTAACCGTATGTAAAAATTGTAAATATGTCAAAATTCTTCAGTTAGGACAATACCCACATTACGAATGGTTAAACAATGGGTGTCCGCTGCACTACAATCTGAACCTGTCTTATATAGGTGCTGCTGCCCACTGCACTTTTCTGTGATTGGTTCTATACCTCTATTATTTGCATATGTATGCCTAGACCACTTTTTTGGCTGTTCAGTGTATTTTCAATTTAAACACTAAAGAATTGTTGACAATTTTTAATTTACCAAGAAGTGAAGAAGATGCCGTATCATTTTCCCAGAGAAAAGATATGTTACCTCACAATCAAATATACGTAAATGGCCATGAAATGAAATTACATGTAAATGAAAGTATGTGGAGGTGCAAAGTAAAGAGTTGTACACACACACACACACAAAAAAAAAAAAAGCATTCTTCTGACAACTGGTTTAGTGGTTCCACAATACCATTCTGAACAATTTTACATTTCACCTACTGTTGGGCAAAGGAATTAACGTTGCTTAAGTGGTGCGATAAACAGCTCAACATATGTCAAATTGACAGGAACAGTTTTATGAAAGAGGTTTGTTGTTTATATTTGCTTTAACAACCTAAAACACAAATAGGTGAGACTGGAAAAACGTCCAGATTCCAAACTGGGAAGCAAATGCACTGACATTAGTGATTGTGCACCACATAGCGGAAGGGTCAACAATATATTCAGATTGTTGGTGGGCATATAAAAGAGACAACCTTCAAAAGACTGGTTACAGCTAGGGTTAAATAGAAGGGCTAGTTTATTCCTGAGACTCCTCCCCAATGCGATTCTCTTAGGGGGTGGTAACAGGAAGCAGTCTGGCATCACTATAGCCCCGTTTACAAGAGCAGATTTGACTGGTGGAGAAAACTGGTTCTTCCAACGTGTCCCATTCACACGGCAAACAAGCATTAACTGTTTCTCAGAATTGGAGGTAGAATTTGCTAGAAGGCTCCTACCTCTTTGGAGCAAGGAAAATGGGAAGATTTCCCATACTGCACTGTATGATTCCACGGCTCACTTAATTTTAGTAAGCAATATGGCTGACGTGCAACTGGTTGCTCGCTGGATTGTCAGCGAAACAATCGCAATGATAGATGTCTGCGGATGTGATAGCATCACCCCCCAAAAAATTAGATGGAACTGTACAAGATACCGATATTTATAAACAAATACAGAGAAGGTTATCTTATGCTGGATATTTCAGAAACATCATTCAAATTAAAACTAAAGTTAAGACACTCAGACGTGCATATCAGCTTCAACGCAACAAGGGGCTTTTGAACGATTTTTTTTATTTAAGAACTTTCATCAAATTTTTATGAATATTATTAAGTGGTTTTGTAAGAGAAAATTATTTTAATTTTTAATAAAGAAATAGTTTTTTTTAATTAATTTAATAAATTTTTGCCAGTAATTTTTTTAATACAAATTTTACAATTAAAATGTCTTTCTTCTCCTAAAATTTTCAGTGTCCTCCCCCAGATTTTTTTATTGTATTTCTTAGAGTATTCTTAATAACTTCAAGGACCGATTTTGCAAGTAATGCATTAGTTTCTGAGAAAAAAATAAAAAGACATTGTAAAATCTTTAAAACAAATATGATCTCAGTCACATTTTCATTTCAAATCATTTTTCTTTTCAATATTTTGCAAAACCCATCCTTGTTTCTATAAAGTATATAATTTTAAATAAGCCATAAAAATATTAAATAATTTACTCCTTAGCTGTATTCTTTTCAGGACTTAAACTGTGTTTTGCAGTTTAAAGAATACAATCTGTCTAAATGTTCATTAAATCATTTCAAATTTTTTAAAAATTTTATTACTGAATTTCAATACATAAATGTATCTAAATAAAACCTAGTGCTATTTATTCAATTGGTTAATATAAATATAAATATAAATTACAAGCCTTTAGTTAAAACCTTATCTGGTTAGAAAGATTGAAAAAAATCATAAAACGCACGTAGAATTTTTCTTCACCTGTTTTTGTTTTGTAAAACACATTCAAAACAATTTTAATACATGAATTAATTATAATATTGTTGCAAGCAGATAGGTTCGTAATAGACTGATAATAGTTCGTAAATGATTGCCACTGCACACAGGTCCGACGATAGTTCAATTAAATTTATTTTATCACGAGAAACACTTCAAAGTTCTGGAATTTTCCACAGAAATACTCATACAAGTGTTTAGAGTATCACAAAGTATAATCAGTAGTTACGCTTCAAATTACTAAGAATGTTAAACACAACGCAATGCAAAGTGCATCCTAAGAGAAAGCTAACTCGGAAATACTTCCGAACTCGCGCTGAACTAACAACTCGCAAGAATAACAAATTATATAGTATAAATGTCATAAAGAATAGTGTGCTGTAATGAGATTATTACTTTGAAACTGATGTTTCGAAGTGATTCCCAAGAAGAATCAATATTTCCCATTCTGCTTCATTGCATATTTTTTAAAAAAGTCAAAAATCATCCAATTAATTTTCCTTATCTTTTTTTTTTTTTAATGCGAAGATTGTTTTATAACCTGTGAAAATTTCGGACGTTTGTAACCGATATATTTTTAGATATGAAGTTTTAAAATGGGCATCAAAAAGTCTAAAAGTACGAGCGATTTTCAAAAATTCTCCTAAAATGGGGGAAAAAAAAGTTATGGTAAAAATTTTCATTTAATTTTTTTTTTCCCTCCACTGTGTCTTATGGTGCAAACAATAATGTTCTGAGATTCTCAGTCTATTTAAAGAAAATATTTGCAAAAAATCGTTTCAATTTTAAATTTGGGAAGGGGGAACTAATCCTCTTAAAATCAAAATCGTGACACCACATCCACAAGCAGTATATGTACAAAGTTTGAATTCGATATCTTATCGGGAAGCAATTTAAAAATCGATGACCATCTTTTAACCATAGCGACAAGCACCAAGAGTGAGCTAAATAAAAGCTTATAAAATAATAATAATTATAATAATTAAAAAGAATAAATTTTTCAGGTATCATTAGGAAAGTTCTGATACCAATTGCGAAAGTACCGATTATAAAATAAACAACAGTAAACAACGTTAAAAATATGTAAACACTATTAGAAATTGACCATTTCGCACAGTGGCGTATATGTAAAGGGAAGGAAGACAGTGGTTTTCTGAAGAGGTCCTAAAGACAAAACACCTTTCTGTCCTCTAGCTAACAGCAGCTGTGCAAAGGAGCATTGCACGTGAATGAGGTTTATGTTGCATCTGCTCTGATTTCGCCTGTTTAAAACTAGCATTGTGGACATCCCAAATTAATTTTAATCACATATATTGTTTGCTAGTAAAGTCACACTGGCAGGCCACGGTCCACATGCAGGCCTCGAAGTAATTTTGCCCTGTCTGCGAATATATTTCCCGTAACTTAATTAGCATTATTATGACAAGAAATCGAATAAAAGGTTTCAGATTCTAATGGTTTGGAGTCCACTTTTACATTACATTCATTACTAAAAACAAACGTAACTCTTCAGAAAATCTAGAAATAGAGCTAATTAATTTATACTTTGATATAAATCTTGTTCAATTATTTTAAGATACACATTTGATTAACTTTTATTAGTACTTGTCAAAAGACGAATATCTTAAGTTATGAATTTTTGCAATAAGAATATTCGGTAAAATCCTAGGAGAGCCCACACCCTTGGCGACAAACTGAAAAAAATGCGTCAAGGCACAACGATATGACGCCAAGTGAAAACGACAATGGCGGCATGTGAATACAGTGGGATAAGGTGAATGCATAATGAAAATATGTGTGAACATTACAGAAATTAATGAAATATATTTAAGATAAAAAATAGCACTTACAAAGGCGGCAGGTGAATATAGCAGGATAAGGTGGATGCGTAATGAAAATATATGTAAACATTACAGAAATTAATCAAATATATTTAAAATAAAAAATATTATACATACTTAACTTACTTTTGGAAAACCACGAATTCTTTCTTATACTTCTACAAACATCATGCGCATTCACACCTTTTTTCCGACATCTCCATTCAAATCCATCCAAAACAACACTCTTTCGTTCGTATAATCCCATTCGCTCATTACATTTAGGACATTCATAATTCGAAGCAATCAATCCTTCCTTCATACACCATTGAATAAATTCTTTATTACCTTTCGCATTCAACAAAGTAAAAAATCCCAATGTATACTCGCTCACACAAGCAGCCATACTTCCAAGTCGATGACCAACTACAAAATGGCAAAATTCGAAATACCTGCCGAATACGAAAATTCTAGAAATAGTTAGGTTTGCCATATCTAGTATATCAAAGTAAGGTTACCAAGATTGGCGCAATTATCGCCAGCCAAAATCATTCGCGCCAAGGGTGTGGGCTCTGCTAGGATCCAACCGAATATTCGCATTGTTTTTGAGCACATTACAGTCGTAGTTGAGAATTAATAAATCTATGAATCTATGAAAAGAACCAGAGTGCCGAAGGAAATCCATTTGGTGAAGCGTTTGAGCATCTGCCATTCCTGTCTTAAGCGTGAAGAAAAAAACCTTTTTCTGAAGTGTATGGTCACTGGTGACGAGAAAGGGATTGTGCACAATAACGTCACACACAAATGGTCTTGGAAACAGTGCGATGAGCTGCCTCAATCCATGTCCAAAGTGAACATTCACCAGAAAAAGGTCATGCTGTTATTGTGGTGGGATTTCAAAAGTGTTGTGCATTTTGAGCTCTTATCAAAGAATGAAATGATTAATTCAGCCATGTACTGTCAGCAACTGGACAAACTGAACAATGAAATAAATCAAAGGCGGCCAGAACTCGTGAATCGTAAACGCGTTGTGTTTTATCAAAACAACACAAGACCACACATGAGTTTGTTTATCTTCCAAAAGCTGTTGGAGCTTAGCTGGGATGCATTGCCCCACCCGTCGTACTCACCTGACCTTGCACCTCCAGATTGCCATTTGTTTCGCTCCTTGCAGAATCCCTTGAATCATAAAACATTTGATTCCGATGAGGCTATAAATCGGCAGCTAGTACAGTTTTTCACTTCTAAAGACAGGTCATTCTACCAGCATGGAGTTATGAACCTTGTTGAACGATAGAAAAAGGTCATCGAACAAAATGGTCAGCACATTATTGATTGAATTCTTATTTTTATAGGAATAAATTCCTTTTGAAAAACATAGTAAAAACACAACATGACTTTCTGATCAACCCGATGCACGACATAAGTATATGCAGCTTATATTTACATACCTTTACATGAAAGTTATTTTAAAGCCAAAAACATGATATTAAGCATAAAATTAACAGAAAAATAATATTTACTATCTATGAAATTGGTAAAATCATGATATTTGTTTTATAAGAATTAACATTAGGAGAAAAATTTGCAAGATAATAAGGTTATATGAATTAATGTTTAGAGAAAAAGCAGGATATTAAGTACATGTAAATAAAAGTAAGCTTCTTCAATGAGATATTTAGTGGCTATAAATTAAAATTATCAAGAAAAAACATAACATTAAATATATTTAAGTAAAAAATTAGCATAAGAATAAGTAAATGTTAGTTGTTGAAATCGATTTTGACCCCCCTTCCCAACACCCATTTTCTCAAAACTGCTTGTCCCAAAAGTTGTACAGTAAAAAAAACTGCTGGAGATACTTTACCTTACAAGAAAACATTCTTTACCATGTTGACACTGCCAACATTTATAAGGATAAATTTCACGAGTAGGCCACAGTAATTTTATTGGTAATTATTTGATATCACAGTTGATATGTTATGTGTAGAATGCAACATGGTATTTCATATCACTTTGATTTATTTTTGCTTTACGCTTTCCAGAACATTACATATTCATATATTCTGAACATCGTTTTGTAAGAAAACAAAACGAATATTATTTGCAAAATTCTAAAACTTTGTACAGTTTCAGGAGTAATAAAGAAATGCTTTATAAAATTATATGTGTTTATAATTTGGGACCAATTTGAGTAGTGATCTGGAGGCCAAAGAAATTTATATTCCCATATAAAACTGCAGAAACGATAACACACTTAGGGGTACATGTGGCCACAAATATGAATGCTGCTATGACTCTTTGGTGGATCACGAGGTCCAAAAAAACAAACCTACCATGATTTACTGGTAGGTCACATGGCAGTTAAGGTACTAATTCCTTTAAAATTTCTGTATATGCAACTTAACCATTATGTTTAATTTTACGCCGGTGAAAATGCGCTTTAGCCCACTGTTTGGCGATGTTCTGAAAATCGCCAATTCGGCACGTTTCTGAGAAACGTCTTTGCAATTGCAACCTTCCCGACACGTTCCGCGAAAACCTATTGTAAACAAAACATAGAATTCTAAAGCATAAATTAGTAGGGAAACTGTTGCCACAAAAAGATAATAAAATAATATGCAAAACGAACATTATGATCATTAAAATATTTGTCAGTTAGGTTTAAATTAATTATTTACATTTTATGTTGTAATACTTACACATTTTATGCCATTACATAACCTTCCCGACACCTCCGCGAAAACATAACCAAAATGGCATCAAAGAAAGTAGTAATTTTTTTTAAAAGGGCATTAAAATTACAAATGATACCATGTACACACCGTTCCGTTTTAACTTAAAAAAAATCTGCAAATTGCACAATGTAGGCAACGTACACAAATGAACAAAATAAGCTAAAATAACGAAAATAAATTACAAGAAAATGCCATGTGCACAGCGTTCCTTTTAAACTTAAAAAAAACTTCAGCGAATTGCACAATGTAGGCAACGTACAAACAGTCAGCCATGTTGGCGGATATACGGAGTTACCCATGTTGGCACGTTTATTGCTCATTCAAAAACAATCGCCGCCAAGCAGTGGGCTAAAGCGCATTCCAACCTTTACGCCTTAAAAAAGTATTCGAGTTAAATAATTTTCTAGATTTTCACTGTGAAGACTTTGAAAATACAGCATGGAAATCAGATAAAATAATAATAAATGGGTGAAGAATAAATTACATGTGCAAATAAAATATTTCAAATAACGGGTACATTCTTATCAGGAAGCAAGTGGTTTTCGACAATTGATTTAAAAAGTGGATATTGGCTGGTAGAGATACATCCTGATGACCAAGAGAAGACGACATTTACTACTGGACAAGGACTTTGGCACTTCAAGGTAATGCCATTTGGATTATGTAATGCACCGGCAACATTCGAATGCCTCATGTAGACTGTGTTGAGAGGTCTTTCCTATGAAGCCTGTTTCATATATCTGGATGACATCATCATCATAGGGAAGAGTTGTGAAGAACATCTAGAAAATCTTAGAAAGGTGCTTCAGAAACTGAAAGAAGCCAATCTAAAAGTCCCGCCAAATGTACATTATTCAGACGGAAGTGACTCTTACCCTCTGCTATGTCATCTCTTTTGAAGCTGTGTGTATGGATCCCGAAAAAGTGTCTGCAGTTAAAGACTGGAGACATCCCGAAAATGTTCATCAGCTAAGAAGTTTCTTAGGGCTTTGCACCTACTATAGGAGATTCATGAAGGACTTTTCTTCCATCGCAAGACCCATTCACAAACCGACAGAGAGCAAGCAAAAGATTTTGTGAATAAAAGAATATGAGGATGCATTTAACAATCTGAAGGAAGCTTTAACATCTGTTCCAATCCTGATGTATCCTCATGTCGACAGACCAACCCGGATGAAAGCAATAAAAGTCTTGGTGCTGTTTTGGCTCCCAAAAAATAAAATGGCCAATGGTAAACAGTGAAAGAAAGTGAAGGGAATGCAAGAGAAATGGTTGCTTAGTCCAAACAATTTCATTTATGGGATTACCTGCTTTGTACTGTGCTTGCCAGTTTTGACGATGTTTACATTTACTGGATTTTTTGCAGTAAAGCTTCTTCTTTTACTGATTGTACTAATGATATATACAATAATACCAGTGGCGTGCGGTCCATATGTGCAGCATGTGCACTGCACACCCTGGCAAAATTATGAGAGACAATTTTCTGCACCTATGTCTACCTATCTTTATATGGTGTATATAAATATTATTTATAATATATTCAAATATTATGTTGATTTGCTTGCTTGTATTCCCGCAGTGCGTGCGGTACTAGGTGCTGCACCACGTAGCGCGTTCAAAAGCAAACCAACATAGGGAAGTTTTGATGTGTACGCACTGCGCATTAATAGAAAATCACATTTTATATGTATGGGCTACTGAAGAAGCATAGCACACTATAGCACTGAGGAAAGTGCAGCTATTTTTCTTGCATTTGGCATTCAGAATCATCCAAAAGTATGGTTTATTAAGCATTGTATTAGAGCGGGGACTTACATGCTGAAGCGCTTTTGGTTTTTTAACTGATTAACTGGCCATACGATTTTGCTGACGGTTAATGTTTAAATTTATATATTGTAAGATTTTGTTTTTATGAAAATATAAAAGAAGTATTTCATCAGTATAAAGGGAAATGTTTTAGTGTGGTAAAGTAATTATATGTATTATATTTTTAGAAATAATTTTCTGAAAATCAATTTTGTTTTGTTAGACAAAAAAGAAATGAATTTTAACAGAACAGTCCAAATTTTACCATTCATTGTGTCTTACAGACAGTATATAAGTTATATCAATAAAACCATATCCCTGGTTTTGTTTTTAAAAATTGTCAAGATGTTTTTCGCAGAATATATGATTTCCAAATGTTAAAAACAATAAATATAACTTAATCCACTGACCGAACAAGAAACAGTTCGTTCTATTGTGCTAGCGTGCAGTGAAATCCTCTGCACATGGAATAGACGTTCGGTTTGTCGGCACCAATGAGCATCCTGACGTCATCGGGCTGATGATGAGGCATCGCAGTGGCGGGCACCGTGTGGTGCTACGTTTGCTGAAAATATAAGTTTTTCGTGGAAGTCCGAAGCGTTGCTTTTTTGCAGCCGATATGACACCATACAAGACAAGAAATGATTTTTGCTTCAGTGCTAGTAGAATTCTCATAAGTTTAGCTGTTTTTATAGTTATACCTCGACTACTCGTAGGTAAATATTTTATTTATAGTATTCTTTAAATTTATATTCATAATAAATAAACCATTTCAGAATGCAGAACTCAAATGTCTCAATAATTAAAGATTTATTGAAAAATCCATTTTCGAGACGAGATGTTACTACAAAAAACAAAATAGTTAAATTAAGTAGACTGATGCCGGATATTATTCTATCGCAAAACGTTGAGATTAAAGGACAACAGTGTGTACGACATTTTCAAAAATCTATGTATGAAAAATTTAAATGGTTAACCGGTTGTAGTGAATTGAATAAGTTGTACTGTTGGCCATGTTTACTTTTTGTTGTAATTGAAAAGGATAAGAATATTTGGACAAAACAAGGCTACAGTGATTTAAATCATCTCTACGAAGCTGCAAAAAACGTGAAAAAACAGAATCTCACATAAATGCCGTAATACTATTAAAAACAGCTGATACCGCCACGATAGATTTAATGTTAGATCAACAAAAGGCTTCATCGATTGTTCAACACAATGAAAAAGTAACAAGAAATAGAAATATTAGATAGAGATTAATAGATCAAGTTATTAATAGATGTAGTTTGTTACTTAGCAAAACAAGGAGATGCATTTCGTGGACACAATGAGTATAAAAATTCCCTTAATCGAGGAAATTATATAGAATTAATAACTTTAATTAGTAAATATGATGACCTTTTAACAACCCATCTAAGAACTGCAACTGTATTTTCTGGAACCTCTAACAGAAAAGAAAATGATATTATTGCATCCATAAAAAATATTGTAATTTCAGAAATTAGAAATGAGATAAAACAAACGCCATTCGTTGCTATTATGCTGGATGAAACATCTGACATATCTTACAAATCGCAATTATCGGTTGTGCTACGATATGTTAATAATTGTAGTACACCAGTGGAAAGATTTTTGTTTTTAAAAGACGTTAGTGGTGATCGTTCAGCGGAAGCTTTGTGTAATGTTGTGCAAGATACTGATGCTCTATTTGATATTTTACAAAAAACTAACTTAATATAACATATTCTAGTCAAAAAGTAGAGGACGTAAAAGATGCAATTCAAAATATGCGAACTTCTGTTGCATTTGATGAAGTTTATGAAGAGACTATTTTTGTAGTGAGTCCCCTCCCCCAAATTTAAAAAAACGTCGTGTAAATTTACAAAACTCAAGTTGTAGACGAAGACCAACATATTTATATTATGAAATAATGGACACTATTTATTGTTAATTAGATGTAATATTAATAAAATAATAAATAATTATATATTAATAAATATTAATAAAGCAATAAATTATATATTAATAAAACAATAAATTACTATTTATTGTTAATTAGATTAATTAATTAATTTAAAAAATTAAATTCGCTCAAAGAATTTATCGAAACTTATTCAGCATATAACGCTGAATGATTTGACAGATGCCTAAAGCGAAGTAAATAAATTGGCACATTTAATTTGCACAATTCCATTTTCAACTGCTTCGCTGGAGAGATCATTTTCAGCATTGAAAAGAGTAAACAATTCTGCACGCAATACAATGAGCCAGGATAGATTAAGCAATTTATCTCTAATAACAATAGAAAAAGAAATGTTACACTTATTACAGTCAAAACCAGAGTTTTATGATCATGTAATTGATGATTTTGTTAGTAATACTGATAGACATATGGATTTTGTGTACAAATGAATAATAAAAAGTTAAAGAAGTGTTTAATGTACATTTTTATGGTTTTATTATTATTGTTGTTGTTCTCTGCACACGCTGCATGAAAACCTACCGCATGCCCCTGAATAATACCATATTTGCAAAATATAATTAGGACGTGGCTTTAAGATTTTTTATACGCTATTTCAATGTGATTCACGTTGCTAGCTAGATAAATTATCTAATTTTACAATTTGGAAATAAATTAAATGTCTTACGCCTCTTTAATTAACAGTTTTCTATTTTGATAGAATGCTATATTTTTTCGTAGGAAAAACATTGAAAATTCTATAATTAGAAGAGAAATCCATCAACATAAAAATAAAAAAACTAGCAACCCTAGTTTGACAAAACTGTTTCGCTGATGAAGAAGACAGACCTATGTCAGATTGCCTTCGAAATTACTGAAGTTTATTTGAAATCTTGGTCAATCTAAAGTTACGCTTTTGTAATTTTGAACAATGAAATCTAATTTGAGATAATATTTTCATAATGAAGATTCAATAGATTTCCATTACTGCCATAATCAGAAATTTACAGTGAGTGAGTGGAATAAAATCAGAAGGTTTACACATTCTCATTTACACAGTATTGTATCACAGTTTGCATATACAGTCACCTATGTTACCTCAGTAATGTGCTGGTAATTTTCAAATGTTGATAAGGAGAGCATGAAGTCCACTTCAGAAGATTACTCCTTAACAAGGTTGAAAATGAGTACAAGGTAGCAAATTACTAAACAATACATTACAAACAATAATGCTAAAAATTAAAAGAATTTTAAAACTAGAACAAAAACATATATAATTCGATTTCTAAGTAAATCCATCGAAAATCAAATCTCTTGAAGAATTTTGAAAGACAATTAAATCTAAATTCTTAGACTTCAGTATCAAGAGACTTTCTCACACTGAATATAAACCAAAGAAAATCTATTATCTTTCAACTTAAAATCCTTCTGTCTCTACAGCAAATATAGAAAGCTGCTGAAAATTACAATACATATTAACAATTAATAATTTAAAAGTAAAGATACAATAACACGCCGAACAAACATTGATTTAGAAGTCAAACAACAAAAGTCAGCTAGAAATCTGTGACAATTTGAAAATATAATGCTGATTTTTGTTATTTGACTTCTAAATTAATAATTTAAAAGTTATCAGAAAAAATGCAATAACCTTACCTATTAAAGTGCCATATACAGCTAAATTCACACATAGCATTTTGAGATCTAGGAAAGATATTAATTTTTACCTTTGATACTTGGGAAAATTTAAAGTGAATCCACAAAATGCTGTTCAAACTCAGGCCTTGTTATTTATAACCACAGTATACAATTTATATAAGGCTTATATAAGGCTTTTAAACCACAGTATACAATTTTATCTGAAAATATATTTTAATCTTTGACACAGATTCCATAACAGAATATGATTTATTTATTCTCTTTGTTTTGTATCACTGTAGCATTACAAACAATAATTAATGTTTAAGAGTTCACCAGCGTGTTTTTTTCTTTTTCTTTTGGCCTCCTTTCATTTGACGAGGCCCTTGGACGTTGGGAGAGGTAGGTGTAACTGACACTCCCGGTGATGGTACATTGGATGCTGAAGATTTTGTTACCTCTTCAGAACCAGCCATTGCACCTTGTGTACCTTTACCTATAGCAGCACCTCTTTTATCTTTCTTCTTTTTATATGTGGAACGCTCTCGTCGTGGTAACCATCGCTCAGGATCAGGATCAACAGATGGGTCATAATTCTTAGGTAATTTTCCTTTCTTATGGCGTTTCTTTTTCTTCTGTATAAGACCATCACCACTATCCTGTTTACCTGATGGAGGCTCAGACTTTCCACCCTTCTTAATATACTTTGCTCCCATAGTCCAACTGGTAGATTCAAGATTGTCAACATCGACACTGAGAGTCATTTCAGAAACTGGAGGCAACTGTTTGCTTACTTCTTTAGCTTTCTCAGGATCAAACTGTGAATAAGCAGAAATCAGATGGGCCAAAGTTTTTAAATCACCAGGATTCTCTTTTCTTAATTCTTCTAGCAACTTAGCAGCTTCTTGAGGATGTCCATTTTTCAATTCCAATTTAGCGGCCTCTTGAATCAGGATACTTAGAGCAGAATTTTTTGAATCATTTTTTCTATACCAACTGATAGAAGACTTTAACACGGATATAGCAGAATCTTTGTCCTCCAAGTTTAAATAAAGTGTAACTAAAGCTGAGATAATTCCAGGTGTGTATGATACATCGCCCATAGATCGCAATGTGTCACAAGCTTGACTAATATGTCCTTGAGCCAGCAACAATTGTGCAAGGGTAAATGAAAGTATAACAGACTGTTCCGGATGTGATGCAGCAAATTCTTTCAATACATCAACAGCTTTCTGGACTTTCTTTTCCTTGCAATGTAGAGCTGCTAACAAAAGAGCTGCATCAGCAGCACTGGACGGGAAATTTTTAGAGAATGCTTGAATGCTACGGCGGCATTGATCAATCTGATTTGTATGAAGGAGAAGTAAAATATTGTTCATTGCTATCATTTGACGTTGCTTAGAGGTCAGTTTTGATTCCAAATTATCGGCAGTGGCAGTTTTAATCTTCTTCTTTGAATCAAATACATTTTGATCTTTATTTATGGTTACAATATTGTTTGAAGCAACAGCAGCTACGGCCGCATCTGAAGGCTTGTTCTTCAAAACTTGATTGTATACTTTTAAAGCTTTATCGTTTTTGTTAAGCAACTGTAAGACATATCCATGTTGCACTCTAATCACTCCAAGTTCAGCTTCAATTTCTTCTTCCGTAGCATCATTTTCTTCCAGCGTTTTCTTACAGAGCTCCTCGGCAGCCTTAAGTTTCTCAATAGCTAAACTATATTCTCCTTGGCTGATAAGTATGCAGGCACTGTTATAACAAAGTTCGTAAGTATGTTCTCTTAACTGTGGAGCCTTTTTAAAATCTTTTTCTTTATCGGCGTATAAATAACATACAACAGCTGATAAATTAGTTTCCCTTTCTTCTTCAAAATCATCTTCGGAATTCTTTATTAATTCCTTATACATTTCGAAACATTCTTCGTACTTTTCCAATCGATACAAAACTTGAGCAAGTAATTCTTTTTCTCTCCAACTAGGATTATTAACAGATTTCAATGCTTCATAAGCTTCCGATATTCTGTTCAATCTATATAAACAATATGCTCGTTCAAACTGTGAATCACTCACGTGTTTTTCCAAAATCTTTAAAGCATCTTCAAACTCGTTCAAGTGAATAAGGCAGACAGCTTTGCAATGATAAGCTTTTTTATCCTCTTTATCTTCCTGCAGTATTTTGTTCACAATTTTCAATGCTTTATCAAACTCACCACTATCACCAGCTCGAACTAAATCAGAGTACAGAGATGTTAAATTAACATTAAGTGCCGCCATATCGTCACACGACAGTTAAGCCTTTTAAAAATCTACCCTACGTAAATGAAACCGGAATTGAAACGTGGCGTACAAAAAAAAAAATTACTGTCTGTTTGCATGTGCCGCCATCTAGTAGGAAGAACATAAACTAGTCTAGAATCCCCAAATAAAAGAAATGCCTGAATATAAAAAATTCAAAATATTATTATAAATGATAGGCAAATGTGCATCATTATTTCCTATTTCAACCATTAAATTATTTTACATGTTAAATCAATTTCAATAATTGTAAATTAGATGAAAATTATTGCAAAATTTTTATATATTATTTTCTGGTTCTCTCTTTCTCTCTCCTTATCTGGTCAGTTAGAAAGAAATTTTCCTAATTTTTAAAGTGATTCTGATATGTATTTTTGAAACACATTATTTTTATTAGGAAACCTGAGCTAGACACCACATGATTCCCTCTTACAGCCTATTAAATATTCTTTATAAGAACAATAAACTGATATTAAATATTGTTTGATATTTACAACAACAAACCGATATTAAATATAGTTATATATTTACAACAATAAACTGATATTAAATATTGTGTGATATTTATTGCTAGACTAACAACACACATAAATTGTTATTACAGATATAGTTAGATTTCGTTTTTTGTCAACAATTAATTTTTAAAAAATTTAACATTAATAAAATATGAATATTTTCATCATTTAAAAAATTATGTAACTGGAAATATATGATTACGACCAAAAACTGCGAAAATAAAGGCCGGGTATAGAAAAAGTATGTAAATAAGTTTGGTATTGCTGATTGCAATAAAAAAAAATAAAGGAGATGCACAACTAGATTTTATAACAGTCTCATGTATAAAATCTGAACGTTCTGCGGCTAATCGTTTTTGAGTTGTGTGGGATACAAAAATCACACGTACGTACAGACGTTACGAAAAAATCATTTTTTAATCCATTTTGCAATCCGTTTTAAAAAAAAAATAAAAAAAAAAAAAGATCCTTTATTCTGCCCGTACACGCGCGCACGCACGCACGCACGCACGCACACACACACACACACACACACACAAACAAACAAACAAACAAAAAATCGTCCAAATGGATTCTGGAACCTATGAAATAGCTATTTCTGTTGATGTATGATACCCGGCATTTTTCGCGATTAAAATGCTTCCATTACTTCGTTCAAGGAAATAAAAAGCAAATGTTTGATTTAGATTCCTGTTGTTTTGAAAAACAGTTTGTAACTGCTCATACCTTCCTTACATGTTCTATACTGCTTTTTCCCCTGACAACTTGCGTAACCACAGGCAGCTAAGGACACAAATTGGAGGGGGAAATATATTTGTGTCACTAGCAAGGCGGTAGGCTAGGCTAGGCCAGAACCAGACTGGATAAAGGATAATCAAAACCGATCCTAAGGTGTCGGCCGTCCGCGTGCAGAGACCTAATATGCCGCTTTACTTTTTCATATTTTGTCTAATGATTAATGTTGGCGTTATAAACTCATCTACCTGTATAAGAGTAAAAAGTAAAGTATTAATAAAAATGCAAATAAAATTTGAAGTGTAAAAATTTATTTTTTGGCCAGCTAATAGGTTACAATAGCGACAAAATACTTTAACAAAATAATAAACAAACAAAAATATTACCTTTGAAATAAGAACAGACATTTTATAGTTAGAAATGCAAAACAACAGTATTTACTCAAATATAATCTAATAAAAAAAGTACTATAAATCAGTCCTTCTACAAAGACTACATAATAATTAACTAGAAATTAACTTTTCTGGCTTTCTGAGAAGCAAATTTGTCAATAATTTCGGTGAAATAAATTTTTTTAGAGATTTCAAATTCAATAGAGACGATGGCCAAACCTGAAAGCATTTCTTGTGTGATATAATTTCTCAAGTAATTTTTAATAATTTTTAATTTATTGAAAATTCTTTCATCTGAAGTCACAGAAACAGGTAAGGCTAAAGAAATTCTTATTGTTTGGGCAAAATTTGGAAAACCTCGAATGAGATCATTTTTGTCTATAATTTCTAATGTCTCAATTAGCTGTTTTTTACCCGGAAAAATATCTTTGAAATTATTTCATTAAACAGTTGTATACCATAATACCGCCTACATCTTTCAAAATATTTCTTTCCTCCTGTACGTATAAGTAAGCCCGTGCAGGCTTTCATGAGATCATAATTAGAAATGTTGTGAAACTCACACAGAAAGCAGAATATTGAATAGCACGCAGATAATAAGATAAATCTTTCATTTACAGAAGAGATCGCGTGATCAAAAATTGCAAAATAGAAAGCAGTCTTGAATTGCTGGAAGGGATTTGAAACTGGTTCATCACTGCCCTTGTAATGAAATACACGGACTTTTTTTCCTGAGTTTTGAGATGGGAAATTCGAAATCAACATCTAAATCCCTAGTAAGGGCTGTTGCTGAATCGACAAATATTTTAAAATTATCGTCAAATCTTTGGGAAACTAAATATTTTTTTAAGATTATCTAAGCCTTCAATGCAACCGCGATATTTAATTTAAGATTTTGAAGCATAAATCAATTCTTGATATTAAATCACGCCAAATTAAAATTGAATACAAAAATTTAAATGTTTCAAGACTTTTAATTATTGATTCAGCACCCACTTTTGTTTTCGTGTCCTCTGGTGGTATCTTCAATTAAAGGATTTAATACGGTAATTATGTTTTTTAGGCCGTGCTTTAGAGATCTAATTGTATTGATATGACTTTCCCACCTTGTTTCACTTAATGGTTCTAAAGTTAGACTTTTCACGTGTTTTTTTAGTAAGTACCACCGATATGGGGAAGCAGAAAAGTAATTATATACCTCCTGTACCATATAAAAAAAAAAAAAAAAACAAGAAATTTCACCACTGGAGCTGACAGCGTCATTAACGACGAGATTTAATGTATGAGCCCCACATAGCACGTATAATGCTCTAGGATTGGTTTCGAGAATCTGTTTCTGAAGCCCTACATTTTTCCCCTTCATGTTCGATCTATTTCCAGTGGTTTTAGTTACTGGAAAAAATCATGGAAAAAATTCTAAAACCTCTACCTTAGCATCAGTTGTGTTCACACATCTATTACAAGCGTTATTTGTTCTGCGTGACTAAGATCTGTTGTACAGTCGAGAATTACAATGTAATATTTGGCTTTTTTGAAAATGCGTGTTATCTCATTACGAATCATACGTACAACTCATTACAAATAGAGTCGCTCATTACGAATAGATTCGGTTAAAATATTAATTATTTCATTTTGAAAATGCTGCCCTAAGTAGTGTGGAACATGTTTTTTTGTTATTTTTGCATTTACTGACATTATTAAGGTATTCTGAAATAACTGGATTAAATTTGGTCAACATCTCCACTACCTTTAAAAAACTCATATTATCCCTATGTTCGTACTAGTTCCTCTGAATGCCAAATTTTGACTGGTTAAAAATTGTATTAAATTTGGTGCACATATTCTCAAATACATGGGTTATCTAAAAAGGATATTTTACATTTATATACAGAGGGTTTCGTTTTATAGAAATTATCTAATATCTAGAAATGAAAAATTCGATATTTTGTCTCAGGTATATAGTGAGTTTTTTTATGAATGTAACATAGGTTTTTATGTGGTAAAAACATTATCTCGTGTTAATGACTTTATATTTTCTGGCAAATATTGAAACGGATTATAGCCGGTAATATTAAGAGTGCGTTTGTGCTATAAGGTATTTTTCCCGCCTTTTTCGCCTGCCTTCGTGGTGTAGTGGTCAGCACGCTCGACGCATATTCGAAAGGTCCGCGGTTCCAGTCCCGGCGAAGACATTGCTCACTTTTCATCTCTCTACTGCCTCAAAATACCTAATGTCTCTACAACTGGCGCCCGAACTAAAAAGGTGGTGGATGATGATTCTCCACCACCGGGATTTGTCGACTGGGTCTCCAAAACACCAGTCGCCCTTTAAAAGGAGGAGTATATAAGGTATTTCTCCCGCCTTCTTCTCGTGTTGTAGTGGTCAGCACGCTTGACACGTAACCGAGAGGTCGGTAGTTCGATTCCCGGCGAAGGCGTTCCTCATTTTTCATGTCTCCTGCTTCGAAATAACCTAATGTGTCTACAGTGCGATATTTAGATTGAAAATCTTTAATAAAAAAATCCATTTGAAATCCACAAAAATATTGTTTTCTTCAAATATTGTTTCTACGTTAATTTAAAGTGATGTTTCATAATTAGAAATAGAAATTAGTTTCATAATTAGAATGATAAATGTCATTTTATTTTTAATATACAAGGAAAGGTAAAAATAATAAGACCAGAAATATAACTTTTTATTAGAAATTAATTTTTATTTCAAATTATCGTTAAATCTGGAAAGCAAATTTTTAAACCTAAACACCAAAGAATGTATTTGAAATATGTTAATTTGATTTAAAAAGAAAAAAAAACTGACAATATAAACAGATTTATTTCCCCGATATTTATGGCTAATTTCTGAATGTGGGGAAAAAAATTATATTATTTTTAAAAAAGTATTTAAACCTGTTGTATGAATAAATATATCTGAAAATCTTAGTGTAACGAATACAATAAAAGGATGATCTGACCGTACACCAAAACAAAAAATAATAGACAATTTTGTTGCTTAATTTATAAATCAATGTATCAGGCTAAACATATTTGGTAACAATTCAACACGGCATCATCAATTCAATCTTAAACGTGACACATACAGAAGGTGTTATGAAGAACCATCAGATAGATAAATCCTGCTAACAGAGAAAATAGTAAACACGGTGACACGATAAGGGCTAAAGGGATTAGATGATATGAAATTACTCTCCAGGAGATGGAGTATACATGTAAGCGGGCAGACATATATATAGATTATGATTAACCTTTAATATATGTTTTCTTTATTTCTGATTTTTAGTGCTATGTTGTGAATCTCTTGATTCGCCTATTTGATTATATGGCATTTTGTTACATTTAAGGCTCTAAGAAAAACGCGTAAAACCCGCAATTTTTTTTAATATACTAGTAAAGTACCATTAAGTACCTACAACACAAAATAAAATTTAGAACTTCTGCAAACTTCGCTAACATTAATAATACTATGTGAATACTGAAGCGTTTTTCAAACAGGCTTTGTAATGAAAATCATTTAATAAAAAGAAGCTGCAAGATTTTTTCTTAAAAAACCAAATAAAACTACAAAAAACTACCTTTTAATAGAGGTGCAACACTAATACTTAAAAGGAAAACGGGCATTGTTTATAAGGCGTTGTAAAACCATAGACACAAAAATCACTTCTTTTCTCTGTTTTGTTTTTCTAAATTATAAGGTTATTATTAAACTGAAAACTTTAAATTTCCCCAAATGCATACTGAATTTAAACACTCGTTATCTTACGTAATATTAACCATATTAGATATCTTCGTAGAACTTTAACAAAAATCATTTTTGAAATGCTTTTGTTAAGCATTGATCCACACTGCGCCGCCAGTGTCGCTGATAAGAAAAAAAAAATCGACCGTGGTATTGCCGGCTTTGCCACGAATTTTGCTATGAAATGAAGAATGTGTGCCAAGAGTAGATATTAATGGACAATGAACCAACACACTGTGCACCAAGGCTGCGTTCAGACGGCGACGTAAATGTTACAGAGGCATAGTAACAAGGAATAAAATGAGGCAATTCCGTTCACACCTGCGACACAGGGTCTAAGCTGCACCCACTTTGACATGCTAAATTTGCGCATGCGTGGATGTGTCTACAGCTTTCCCGCCCTGTTTTCTCATTCAGGTTTCGCGCGTTTACTCTGAATGGTCGATGCTTATCCCAAGTCGGCATAAAGCTGAAAACTTCGAACTTTATGCCAAGAGCCCTAAACCAGATTTTGTGACATGGCACAGACTGGGTGCCTGGAAACGCAGCTCGGCTTAAACCCCTTATGCGCTTTATACCGTCGTCTGAACGCAGCTTTACATTCTGTTTTTCTTAAACTATGCTACCGGGAAATCAGGACTTTTGAGAAATTTGTAGAAAATTTTGCTTGATTGGTAGACTGATGCGGCCGCGCCCTCGTTTTGGAGACGTGCGTGCGGTGCACGCGCTGCATACCTGCTAGTACAAGGAGGTTAGAATAGTACAAGGAGGTTCTAACCTCCTCGTGCTAGTATCGGTACTGAGGATAATACTAATAAAGCAGCAGACCGGCGCCAGAACCGGTGTGGTCACACCGAGTAGCATAATTTCGGAGTTGAGGGTTTTCAATCCCGACGAAAATAGTCTACGGCCAGAGCCGGTGAAGTCACATAGCAGGAAAATTTTTAGAGTTTAGGAAGGTGTATGCAGTAGAATTAGGATTCGCATAGATTGCACTGACGGCAAAAATGCCCAGTAAGTACTTTCTTTTCTTTCTTTCTTTCTTTTTTTTTTTTAGCATTAATGCCATGCTTATGATAAGGGTTATGATATACGTTATTTTGTTTAGACGTCATTTTTATTACACGTCATTTATACCATATGCTAAATTCATAAATGGCTTTAAATTATGTTTCGCATAATTCCCACAAACTTTGTATGGTTTATTTTAATGAACACATTATTATGCTAAATCTTTCACACACGTCCGCTCTTTCGTCTGCTCCTCCAGAAAATACAGTTAACAAGCGAAAATTTAAATTCAGATGCTGAGCTCTGCCAATCGAGGTCGGGAACACAGAGATCTTCTTTCTTCCTGCTCGTGTGTTGACTCTTCATGAATTAACTTTTCACTTATATTTACGTGGAGAGGTGCACTAACTCATGAGGCAGGTGCTTAGTCCTTCTTATTTTGAATTGTAAATATCTAGCTATTATTGTGGTATCATATCGAAAGTAACGGAAGTTTTGCTTCGTTATTCTCTTAGTTGTAAATTTCAAGCTGATTTAGTTGGTTTTACATGTTTGCTGCTATCAGTTTGTGTTGTAATGCTCTAAGCTAAGAGGGAACGAAAATAAGCCTTTTTGGCTTAGATCTAGTACGATTTTAGTCAGGGCTTAATTTCTAAGTGTAGCAGCCCTCTGGAAGGCCATCAGGAATAAAGAGAAAAATCAATTAATAAAATAACTAATAATTAAAATTCAATAATTATAAAGACATAAATAAAAATTTAACAAGTTATTCAATTAATGATAAATACACTCACGTTTGTGAAAATTGCAACACCATGAAGGACTTACGCGAATGAGCTGAAATTTTCAGGAAATGCAAAGTAGCGCATGATATGCAAATGATTAGAATTGCAAATCCGTAGCGCATGCGTATGCTGAGCAGCGCCCTCTGAACGGCTGATGGATCCGAATAAATAGACGGCTGTAGCGAGGCGTGTATGGTTATCGGTGGTTATCTGCTAGTGGTAAACGTTAACTCAATCTGTACTTATGCCTCGTCGACGAAAGAGAGCGAGATTTGAACAACTTACAGAGTTTGAACGAGGGAGAATCATCGGCCTTCGTGAAGCTGGATTGTCGTATCGTGCAGTAGCCTCTCGTGTGCAGCGTAACAGCAGCACAGTGATGCGCGTTTGGAAGCAGTGGACGGACGAGTGTCGGACAACTCGGAAATCCGGGAGTGGACCCCGAAATGTGACGTCAGCTCGCGATGATAGACACCTGGTCCGCATGGCGCGGACGGACCGTACAGCTTCCTCTAGACAATTGGCAGCACTGTGGTCAATAGCTACAGGTGTTTCATTGTGTGCTTCATCAATTCGTAGACGTCTGCTGCAGTGTGGACTGCGCGCACGGACTCCTTTATACAGGATCCCCCTAACGCACGACCATCGCCGCCTGCGGCTACAATGGGCCAATCAGCATAGAGACTGGCGTGCTGATTGGCAGCATGTCGTGTTTTCTGACGAATCCCGCTTTAATTTGTGGTACCATGATGGCCGCATTCGTGTCAGACGCTATGCCGGTGAACGCCACCTTCCGGAGTGCATTATCGAACGCCACAGTGGACGAACACCCGGAGTTATGGTCTGGGGCGCCATAGCATATCATAGACGATCTCAATTGCTACGAATTGTGGGCAATCTGAACAGCAACCGGTATATCCGTGAAGTTCTACAGCCCGAAGCTGTTCCCTTCCTTCAAAGCTTGCCAGGCGCTGTATTTCAACAGGACAATGCCCGCCCTCATACTGCTCGGATTGTTAAATCCTTCTTTGCAGCGCAGCAGGTACAGCTTCTTCCTTGGCCTGCGTGTTCCCCGGATATGTCGCCAATTGAACATGTGTGGGATGTCATTGGTCGGCGTCTTGCTCGTGATCCTCGTCCTGTTGCGTCTGCAGACGAACTTTGGGTACGCGTACAAACGATATGGAATGCTCTTCCTCAGTCAGACATTCAAACTTTGTTTGACTCCATGCCACGTCGTGTAGCAGCACTTATTGCGGCGCGTGGTGGCCACACAAAATACTGATTCTGATCTCTTGTTCTTGTTTGTTTGCTTTGAACATTTAATCATTTATTTGTACCACTACCACTCAACTGTGTATTAAATTGCATTCAATTATGACGATTCCTTCTTGGTGTTGCAATTTTCACAAACGTGAGTGTAGTTCAATGAAAGAAATAAAATATCGGACCTCGTCTTATTTGGGGTTCCGATTGGACTTACAGTTTCAAACAAAAACTAAAAAATAGCTCAGCCGGCCTCTGCTCCTATTTAGACCCTAAATATACCGTATAACATACTATTTCATTGGAAGGGGGAACTATTCTTTTTCCAGCACACCAATAGAAAAAAAGTAAAATGATCAAAGCATCACTAACGAAAATAAGAGAGAATGCTAAAATCAATGAGAGTATGAAAAGAAATCTTAATGGAGAATTGTAGCTTCGAAAACAAAGAGGGAAGTGTTCAACGCTTTCTGACTGCGATGCCCTGCCAATGCTGTCAAGCAGGATGCGACTGGGCAAAAGAATTCCCCCCGAATCCGATCCAATGACAGCATGAGAACAAATGTAAGATCTGCATAAGCGACAGTTTTTGCCCCCTGTATTTGGTTACATAGTTCAAGTCTGCAGGAGTTCTGCAGTGAGAAGTCACTAGCAGTGGACGTGGAAGACCAAGTTACCACTGTTAATACTTTCGAAACAAAACATTTTACTCCTTTCATAAATTTATTGTACTACATGTGGAATAAGCTTTTACAAGTGCATGAGGGCTTTTCTTTCCTTAAAAGTCTTAACCTCCATCAAAGTGTTTGTTCCCCAGAGAAAGACAGGCATGAATCTGGAAGTTATAATCGATTTTTAAGATGTATTCATTTCTAAAATAAAATTTGCCTGCTGACACTGTGTTTCACTTACAGAAAAGAAGTACTGGACCCCTTTTATTTAGGGCTCCCATGTGCTCCGGCTAGAATTACGATTTACCTCAGAAACTAAAAAGTAACGGAGCCAGGCTCAGGTGGGCTCTGGCGCAATTTAAGCTCTGCGATCTAATAAGTACTCTGCGATTTTAGTACTGCGATCTAATATGATTTTAGTCGCCGCTCAGACGGTATGGTGGTTAGGGGAGCTTACTACGATGCCGAAGATCCCGAGTTGGAATTCCGGAGAAGGCATGGCTGTAATTGTTCGTTTTGTGACATCAGGTTTATATTACATAACTTCCTGTTTCTCTTGGGAACGAACATCGGTGTCCGTCGCACTGGCCGGAAAGTGATCACGGAAAGACTCGTTAAGGAGACACCCTAGGGCAGGGATGGGCAAACGTTTTCGTTCGCGGGCCAAAAATCGAAAAAAAAAAAAGTTCGGCGGGCCAAGGTAAATTTTTCTAAAATTTTAAAAACATATACAAGTATTACAATTTAAATATGTTAATGAGAAAAATGAAATTGCGCTTTCATTTTTAAAAGTTTCTTATATTGAGGTTCGAAGTGACATGTACTGATTCTAAGGAACGAGGCTAACTGCTCATCTGTCACTCTACTTCTTAAATAATTCTTTCTAAGGTTCATTGTTCAAAACACTTGTTCACATATGTAAGATGAAAAAAACATAGCACTGATTTTCTGGGCGTGAGATATTAAATTCGGGAAACTCACTTTCGATAATGATGTTATATTCTTTGAAGACTGCTACAGCTTCATTGCAGATGAGACACACTGGTTTATCTTTTACAACTGTAAAAATTATTTCTAGGTCCATTAATCATTAAAAGCATGGCATTCTGAATCAACTTTACGTTTTTTAGTAGATATTTTGGGGTTGAAATATTTTACGAATAACCCAAACAAGCACTAGCTGCGCTATACTTTTAACAATTTAACCACTATTCACAATGATGCTATATGTCCGCAATCTTTCCATACGCAATGAATAATACTAGAATTCGCGACAAAAGAAAAGACCGCTGGCTGGAGCTTAAAATGTGCAGTCTGCCAAATGTGAGGTCTGATTCACTTATATTGGATTCGTATACTTCTCCCCGAAAAACAGATAACGTTTCTTAAGCCAGTCTACAGCATAACTACCAAAGTACTTCCTCATTTAACACTTTACCGATTGAAAGTTGTTTGTGCTTGCTATTGTGCTTGCTATTTCCGTCGATTTATGTTTTGTAAAACAAAAATAGAGACAGTAAAAAGATCATCAATCCTTTGAACAAAAGGAAGAGGAAAAGTAATATTTAAACAAAGTAGAAAAGGAGATGGAGATATAATATTTAAATATATATTTCTTTTAATTTGCCTCGGACCGGCAAATTAAGATTCTATCCGCGGGCCGGATACAGTCTTCCAAGGGGCCGGATTTGGCCCGCGGGCCGTAGTTTGCCCATCCCTGCCCTAGGGGGATATATGTTATTGATCTGGTAAAAGAAACGATAACGCGAATTTTATCTGAGAAATGTCGAGCGAGTAAGACCCATCTTGCGTTGGGAAAGCTGTTGTCTTTCCCCTTCTCAATAATGTTGTAATGTTACTTTTTAATTAAACAAGTAAACCTATGCTAAGTTTTAAAATAAATATTAAAAAAGACAACGGGTCTAAGTTTTTCCATCACGGAAATTCGGCGACGTCCCTTCATACAGTCCTTTCATAGGAGATAACCCACCTAACGGTTAAATTAATATAATATATACTAAATTAATAATAAAAATATTTGACGAATAAAGCTGAATACATAAGCAATGGATTAAGAATTTATTCCTAATTTCTTTTAATATGAAATTTTTAAAACTTGATTTACACTCTTCTCTAAAAGTAAAACTCCAAAGTCATTCTTTTACGTCACGAGATAAAAAAACCACGTTTCTATGTCAGCTGATCTTCGGTGCGATATTTATAAGAAAATTATTAAAATAATGAAATCATACCTAATGCAGTCAATCCTAATGCAACGATTAAGAAGACATAAATTTGTGTAAGACTTTTAAAATGTTGTGTATACTTCTTATTCAGAAAGGTGATCCGTAATGAGCCGAAGTTTAGATGCCAAGTTTTATTTTTTTCGGGAAGAAAATGATCCTCGAAAAAAAGTGGCCCCACCTGTGGCCGAGCGGTTAAAGATTTCTGAATACTGATAGCTCGTCACGAATTCGAACCCAGTAAACGAGCTTAGCTGCATGATTGGTTTTTATAGTTTTCCTCATGTGAAACGTGGATACGAGACAGTTTCCCTTAAAAAATCTTCCAACTTTCCTTCCCTCCCCTTTAAAATATATATATAT
>KK121398.1:15141-47747 GCA_000611955.2 Stegodyphus mimosarum | reverse complement strand
ACTCTTTCCTGCTATGCTCACAATTATGAACATTAATAAATGGAAAACCTACCTCAAGTGCTTCATTTTTCATAACTACATTAAATATCAAAATCGACTTTTTAAGCAAGTCAGAGGTATCCCAATGGGCGCACATTCAAGTACTTCCGTCTGTAATATCTTTTTATTCATAAAAGAATTTATCTTCCAAAAAAATTTAGAACAAGCTGTGAATTACTACGCGCACACTTACAGATGTATAGATGATCTTATTACATTTAATCATTTTATTAAGATTGAAAACTCAGAGATTTATCTAAACTATCCACTCTTAATAAAACTAATCAATCACAAAATATCATCGACTATCTTGATCTTCAAATAATTAACTACGAAAAAAAAAACTGTTTGACAAAACCCGAGACTTCAATTTCAATACTAACAAATTAATAAACTGGACTTCCAACATCTCCAAGAAAGTTATTAGTAATACTATCTTAAATCAAATACAAAGAATTAAAAATATTTGTACAGATACAATAATTCTACAACCTGAAATTCTGATACTTATTGAAATTCTCAAAAATAATCTAGTACCTAATCGCTTTATTAATCATTGTCTTAAAAGAGTAGACGCTAAATACTGTCTAAATCATTTAACTGATAGGGATATGAAAATTTATTCCTGAACCTGAAAAGGCGGGATAAGTTGGATGACTATGAGTTGGAAGATTTGTACATAATGTAATTAGTGAATTTATTGTATATGACGTAAAAAATCATTGTTTTCTGGAATTTTCTTATTTTCTTATTCCTTTTGCTTTTACTAAAAAAATGAGCCTATTTCAGTAATCTTTGGTCTGCTAAATAGCTCGTTAGCAGTGAAGATTACTTCTTCTTTTCTTCCTCATTCCGCTACGACAATTAGCCAGAAATTAATTAATTTCCTTTCACTAGTTAGTATAAAATCAAAATTTTAACAGACGCATTTACACTCGCAAAGAACTTCACAACCACTTCCTTTCCGCATTCCAAAAATTGCTTCTCAAAGTTACCGATTGTAATAATTCAAAGGGCCCCTCACAGCTGCTCGCTACATCTCGGATCACATAATAAAATCCTTCTGAGTAAGAAAACAGGCGCGAACACTTTACCGTCCTCTCACAAGAAAGAACGTAAGTTAATTAATTCACCTTCTGGCCTTTTATGTATATTATATACATTTAAATTTGTGCATTTTCTTGTACCTTATTTCATAAATATCTTTCATTTTCTCAACTTCTATTTTCATTAATTTTGCAAAGGTTGCATTGTTATTATGCTTATATGTTTATAAGAATTGCTTTGAATTAACATGCATGAAAGCGAGGGTGTCGGGGAAGACTTTACTTAAGTAAAAAAGGAAAAAAATATTACTTCTTCTTAATTTAGCAAAAACATTTTTACTACTACTCAATTTGGAAATAATATCTCAATATTTCTAAAAAATTCATTAACTTAACGGAACTGTAATATTCATTATGAATTCGTAATTAATTCTTTATAGTCATTCAATTTAATTCATCTCACTAATTGGATTAAACTCAACTTACAAGTTTGGCTTAAATTCAAATTGCCAATTCGGCTTCATAATTCTTACTTGAGTAAAAGACGAAACACCTTCACATTTATTAATTATTGCTAATTGAAGGAAAGTTTGTTTGTTCCCCTTAAAAAGTCAACCAATTTCCGATTAATGACGATAATTACTTAATTTATCGACTATTTTTCATGACTGATTAATCAATTATCAATTACAAAGTTTCCATTTCTATTTTTCAAGATTCAAATTCAAGTTTCTTTTTTTGAAAACTTTTTCGGGATTCAATTTTAATGTTTCTGGATTACTTCATTCAGATATAATTCTACTAAACTTTATATTAGGAGATAATATACTCTTTATTACTTAGTAAATAAGTTATTATTGTATTACTTTGCAGCTACTGCGCGCAAGTATTAGAAAACTGATTTAGATTTCAATGAATTAATTCAATCTCTCTCTATATATATTAATTTATTAAAGCTATATATATATATATATATAGAGAGAGAGAGAGAGATCCACTCTGTTACCCGGCTCGGTGAGCTCAGGTTTTATTCTTATATGTTAGTAAACTGTGCATTTTTTGCTTTAAAAATGATTGAAATATGTTGCTCTTATGTTCCGGTTAAAATTTTTAAGTTGCGCTAAGCTTAACGAGGCCGCCATTTGTTTAAATTTGAAACTCTTAGTAGAATAGTGAATTATGTCAGTTTGTGCACCTACTTCAACGTCTTTTTGCCAAGTGGGACTAAAAGTAAACTTTCAATTGTGTACACCGAAAAATCTGTCTTCCTGCCCGCTGGCCGAATCGTTTGTTTTTGCGCAAAAATTCTAATTTTAACTGAAAAAAAAAAAAAGGTTGTATTTAAATTTATTTGGTGTTTTAGGTTTTCTGTATTTTACAATTTTTAATGAAGATGCTTTGACTTTTTATGTATTTTTGCCTTGCCGGAAGTGAGAACTGAATTAATTGAATGAGAAAATTTTCTCTATTGAAATTTGAGTAAATAAGTGAAATGTAGCAAACAATATGTATAATTTAATAGGCTTTACAAAAAAGTTATGTGATGTCCACGTCAGATATTTTTTAACTTTTTTTAACTGCATTTGGTGTTTTATGTTTTTCTGTATTTTACAATTTTTAATAAAGCTGTTTCGAGTTTTTATGTATTTTTGCCTTTCTGCGAAGTGAGAAATATGTCTCTAATGAAATTCGAAGAAATAAATTTAAATGAAGTTCAGCAAAAAATGTGTACAATTTAATAGGCCGTACAAGAAAGTCATGTGGTGTCCAGAATTTAGCGCTGACTAAGGGCCAAAAATGTATAATAATTTGCATAGCTACTACATCAGTTAAGAATACATTTACTAATCGAAAAGACATGTATTAGGAAGAAAATATGAATAAACATTTTAAATGTGAACTTTTTAAACATTAGTCCTATGTAACTAGTTTCATATAGAATGTTGCGATCGAAAAAAAAAATTGCAGAGAAAGTTTTCATCTGAAATTTTTATATTTATTTTATTTTCTGCATCCTTTATTATATGGGAAAAAAGTTGCTTCTAAATATGCTGTAAAAAAGAGATGACATGAATATGCATGGTTCGTTACGTAATGAGTACGTTTCTTCAGATAGATAAAATTTACAAATGTCCCCTTCATCAAGTTTCTTTGCAGCGCAAAATGCAACTGTATACATTCCATATTCAAATTCGCAAATAACTTTGATGATAACTTAGAAGGGTAGTAGTAGACTGAACGCAAGTAGAATTTTCTGAAATCTTGAAATCTGTTTTCAAATTCTTCTCATAAAATTGCAATTATTGCCGATTTCTTTTCCTGTGTATTAAATTCGGTTTTGTTCATAAGCCGTTCCTGATTAAATTAAGTTCTGAAGGACTATTCCTATTTCAGTTTAATTTTTAATTTATCATTCTTTGAAACATCTGTTGGTCTTAAAGATGTATGCTTAGTCCATTAAAAAACAGTCATATCAACTAAAGTCATCCAATTAAATTTCATTTTCAAATTCAACATACATGAATCCTTTCATTAGTTTTTCGGTTATGCGATGTGTCAGCTGTATGGCACATGCGGCCGTGATCGAATACGTCTGCAACAGAAGAAGCTATTGGTTACGTCTGCAATAGAAGAAGCTAATGCTTTCCCATAAAATTCTTTTTCTGAGTAGGGCAAGTGACACAGATGGGATGAAAGGAAAGTCTATGACAACCCATTATGTTGCAGAAAATTGATATGCATCTGGTATGAAATTCAAAACATTTATTTCATGTATTTATTATTTTATTCAAGGGCGACGTACATAACACATCGCACTTAGCTACATGTTTTGTGCGTGCTGTTGGTCCAATTGAATATACAGTTGCTTTCGCATTGCGACTTAAATAACGCTAATGTCAGAAATACATGTTCTAAACATCATAGTAATGTTTACTTTGGGGAGCAAATCTGGGGATTTACAATCTAAGCAACAGTTAAGTCGGTGAAAAAGTTAATTTACGCGTACTTAATGTTGCCTAAATTTCCAGTGAATTCTCAAACGGCTAACATACTAAATCGACGAATTCTAAATTACTGTTTTTTCCCCTTTTTGCGTGAAATAGGTGTACTTTTATAATTCCAAAATGTTAAACAAGTCCATATTTTAATACAAATATCATAAGATTTAAATTTTCTCTCTCAAACGTAGAACTTTTCTTTAGCCTAACATGGATGATAAATTTTCAGAGTTTCGCGGCAGTCAAATAACATAAAGTATTTTGGCATTGGTAGTTTTCTTCTCCCTTATCTCAGTTTTTACATATAGTTGGAAATCCGAAAGTTTTAAGCCATATACGTTGTGATACATTTGACGACGTGATAAGGTCTTTTAACCTAGCAACAGAGTTCTGTTATTGACATTTGTGATAAAATGAACGCTCCTTAAGATACAGGACTATCAACCCAATGATCCAAGGTTCGATGGCGAATGATGGTAGTACAGCGTCTCCAGTAGCCAACAATAAACAGCATTACATCTGAAACATTTCATCCACAACTCAAATCATCCAGCAGCCGATGATAAAGTCGCCTTTCTACTGCAAGTAAACTCATTAAATACAAACAAATTAACAGTTAAGAAATCAATTTTAGAAAGAAATTTACCGTACCATTTTTATCGTTACCGCTCGTGTTGAGACTCTCTGTTTCAGGAAAAGGATTCCCGCCCACAGTCCAACCGTCCATCGTGACCTGAACCACAACAACACAAGTGATAGATGCAAGCAGAAGTACAAGTAGAAACCTTCGAGAGCTGGCCATGATTTCGAGCATTCTGAAACATAAAATTGAGCGCAAATTCAGAATGTTTTCGATCAAATTCCTAACCGTAACAATTCAATCAATTCAAATGAAAGGATTAAGAATGCTATGATAGCTAAAAAAAATCTGTTGTTCACTTTTCAGTGCATTTAATTAAAAGCATGTAATTTGAACAAATTTTTCTTTCACAATTTTTTAGTAACAACAATAAATGCTACGCTTATTTAGCTTTAACATATGTTTCGTATTTATGCTGTGCTAAGCTCACGTAAAACACAAGCTTCAGGATGGCTAATCATGCTATATGATGAACATAGGTAAAAAAAGAATATTCACAGATTAGATTTTGGATATAACGAATGTTCGAAAAAATTCTAAAACAATGTAGCATGCGGAGCTGTGACTGTATGGAATTCCTTTAACTCTCAGATCCCTTCAGTAAATTGTTATAAAAGAATATACATATTGATAATTATGAAGTGCCATTCTTTTTTTCATGTTCTTATGATTTGAACAACACGCTCTTCAAATATTTGTCACCGTATATAAAACATACGACTATTTCATCGCACCTCCAATCACTCAAGTAAATTGTGCCTTAGGGATTTGGACTATGCTATTGATGTAACAACAATAATTTTTCCTGTAATGTTATCCTGAACTTATGTTTCTAAGTTCACCAATGCGCAGTTGAGACTAGAGAGTGCACCAGAGAAAGTAGTTATACAGTGGGTGAAAAAAGTATTGGCAATTGCCTATAATTGATCATATTAGCTAACAAAGGAAATGTCTGACAGTTTTAGCTGCACATAACTACTACAGGAGGTAATAAACACACAAATATAATGAAACTTTCGTTTTAATAAGCCTTTTACACAAAATATACAACGAAAAACGTAAATTTGCATGTCAAAAAAGTGCTGCATACAGCAAAATGTGGGAACAAAATTTAATACTTCATATTCATACCGTTTGCATTTATAACAGCTTGCAATCTGTTATCATAGAGAAAACCAAAGTCTTAGTTGTACTATTGGGAAGTTTATGCCATTCTTGCAGAAGTATATGCTTAACTTCATCTTTACACGAAATTTTGTTTTCTGACTTCTAGGTTCAATTTGTAACATAAATTTTCAATTGGATTTATGTCAGATGATTTAGGTGGTTTCTTTAACTGACAAGGAGCGTTATAAAATAACCACTCCCGTATGAGGTTCGCTGTATGCTTAGGGTCATTATGTTGAAACACGAATGATGCTCCTAAGCTAAGTTCTTGGGCACCGAATTTCAAGTTATGGCGCAATATGTCAATATATGTACGTGCTGTCATAATGCCATCAATGAAGCACAGGTTACAAACACCGTTTGCTGCCACACAGCCCCCAAACCATGACGCTCTCTCTAACATATTTCACAGTCAGTGTTAAATATTATTCAAGTAGGCTTATTAAAAGAATGTTTAGTTATTTACACGTGTGCTGTATTTAAATAAGATTGAAACTTATTTTCAGCAATAAATGAATACTTTAGAATATGTTTATTAGTCTCTAGAGTCTGTTAAACGCTGGTAGCGTTATAGCTTATTTTGACGCGTAAGCGAACAAACATTCCCATACTAAACATGTGCCTCCAACAGCTAACGGAGGTTCAGAATCCCATTTATAGTTAGCTAGTTTTGGTGATCATCGACGGGAAAATGTTCCATTGCGTGTGAGTACAATTTGAGTACTGCTTGGGGTGTTGTTAATAAGAAAAGAACCTATGCAACATTTATAGCACAGCGATTAAAATTTTACTTCAGTTGATACAATACGCACTTTTTTATTCGCAGTACTTTACGAAATACAGCGATTTGAAATCCGATGAGCCATTTTACACGATTTTAATTAAATGCAAAAGATAGGTTTAAAAAAAAAATTCTGACAATTAGGTTTAAAAAAAAAATTCTGACAATCTCAGAATCTTTAATCATTTGTGACTTAAAATGAAATCAAACGAATATAGAACAAAAATAAAAGAATTAGTGGAGTAAAATAATAGTACAAAATAACACATTTAATAAAAGTAATAGTAGCGTAAAATAGCAGAGAACTAACTAACAGTAGAGTAAAATAAAACAAAAATAAAAGAAGGGTATTATTGAGACGTTAACACAGTTTTAAGAATAAGAGAAACGATGAATATAAGAAATGATGTTTTTTAGAATGATTACCTTCATTTAAAATCAGTCCTTTTTGATAGCACCATAACTTTCTTTTTAGTCAGATATTAGTTTTTATTTAAACTTAAGTATGTTGCAATAACTTAATATTTTTCCCGTTATAGGGCATTTGATTAAAACTATGCAACTCTTACAAGAGTTCCCTTTCCCTATTTTTTTAAAGTGTGAAAAACCTTTGGTAAAAATACTGCGGAAAAAGGAAAGGAAAAAAATTAATTCGAGCTTGCGTTGCAGAAAATAAACACTTAACTTAGACAAAACAATTAAGAGTGCAGTTTTCTGGTTTTCGGATTCTCTGACTAGCCTAGTCATCCTAGCTGATCCGGTATTTGGAGTTCTGCCGAACTTTAGCAATACTATGAAAGGGTTGTTACCCCCCCCCCCGCTCTTTTTCCGTCCTTTCAAAGTAACAATCTAATCAATAACCATTTTCGCCTCGATGATGCAATTCCTGCGGGGTGAGCCCTTGAAAGATTGCTTCGGTGTCCTCAGCCATGCGCTCTGCTAAGTACTGAAATCAAGTATTCGTATTTACTTAACAAACTACGTCATAACCGGTTTGGAATAATAATGGCAGATGACATCGTTTTATGCAACAAAAGTGTTTCTTAAGAAAACAAGAACGCGATCTTTGACCTCGACCCGAAAAACCTGTCTGCTTGAAGAAGTGTTTAGAACTCCCTCAATCTTAGGGATGTTTTTAACTGAGCTGTATCACGTATGAGCTGAAGATTTCAGATATGAGCTAATCGCCGAATCCGTTTTACAGGATTACGTATTCGATGTTACCTTGACAGGAATACGAAAGTTATCAAATGAATCGTGCTTCAACGCATACTAATCTCCGTTTATGATGTTTGACAATTAAGAAATCAATTACGAATTTTTTGCAAGCAATCTGCTGTCTTTTCTGCGTTTTCACCTCGGAAATGTTTAACATATAGCAAATGGTAATGATTTTCATTCTGTATTTCCTTTTCTCCAGGGTCCAACAAAGGTTCGACCCGGGTTCAAATTCCGGCGAACGGGAACATGCAATGTATGTTCCTGCTTTTCTCCGAAATATGATTTATATCAAAATACAAGCCAGTGTCCCTTAGAACGTTTTATATGAAAGCACTGCTTCCCTTAACTAGGTAGACTTTCAGATAGCTCTGCCCTGTCAGTTAATCTACTCTCTTCTTGCGCAAAAATGTATTATTTTATAGAAATAACAAACACACAAAGTGTTTCAAAACTATTGGAGCAAACATTGAGAGTTAGAGAAACACCGAAACAAACTCTTATCATACAAGGGTTGGATAAAAAGTAATGACAACACATGAGTAGTTCTGAAAATACTTTATTACAGTAAGTACAAACGCTTACAATCACTAAATATAATCGGCCGCCATGTCTGGCCCCTCTTGTTAAATTACTATGAAGCGTAATACGCCATCAACACGTGCATTTTTGTTAATGCTTCATAGCAATAGCCTAAAGAAAGGATAACTTTCCGTATACTGTTGCAATGGGTTCCTTGCAGTGATTCTTTCATTTTAGAGATGGCAGATTAAATCTTCATTTTTTATTTCAGCAAACATACTGTAGCCACAATCAAGTTCGCACATTAAATGTGCCTATTACAGAAAACTTACATTTTAGATTAATTTTCAGTAAGATAGAAGGAGCAAACAGACAGCAGTTCAGCTACGCCACCTGCCTTCGTGGTGTAGTGGTCAGCACATTCAGCGCGTATTCGACAGGTCAGTGGTTCGAGTCCCGGCGAGGGCATTGCTTATTTGTTTCTTCTTCTGCTTCAAAAATACCTAATAAATCTACAAGTGGCACCGGATTAAAAAAACGGTGGTGGATGATGATTCTCCACCACAAGGATTAGGGGGATAGTACCCTTTAAAAGGGGGAGTATATAAGGCATTTCTCCCGTCTTCTTCGCATGCATTCGTGGTGTAGTGGTCAGCACGCTCGACGCGTACTCAAGAGGTCCGTGGTTCGAGTCCCGGCGAGGGCATTGCACATTTTTTTCATTTCTCATGCTTCTAAATAACCTAATGACTCTACATAGTACATAGAATTCCGCTATAGGGAAATTTAAAGGACCGAAAGTTTGGTTCGCTGTATCCGATGGTTCGCTATGCCTAGTCAGATAAGCAAAATGTGAATTATCTGACAAAGCGGTGTGGAAAGTGACTGATAAATCTTAAAAAGTGTGATAGCATTATTGCACCTCGCAAAAAAATTAATAATAACTGTAACTTAAAAAAATTAAAGAATTTATTAATTACAACTATTATCTCGTGGAATTACTAGATTTCGTTTTCGTTGCTTTTTAGTTTCACTACATGTTAATAATTTTACACGATAAATTACTAACCAGAAAAGTCATCATTTAGTCATGGTTAGTCATATCTTTCTAATTACACATCTTTATCTAAAATATATATTTTATAACTAGCATTTTGTGTAGACAATGCAAGGCTGCCGCTTTTTTGAATAGTGAATCATTTCAGAGTCCTCCTTTATACTCGGCAGTGGCGTAGTTTAAGGGAGGGGGGAGTAGCAAGGAAGAATATGTTTCCGGGCGCAGCATCTAAGGGGCGACAAGTTTATGTTACGAAATTTTAGAATGAAATGTTTTCCATTCTTAGCAAAGAGGTGGCGGCGCGAAATGTTCATCTGTCCCCAGGCGGGAAAAGCTCGACCTTTATGAATTTTTTCCTCCTATCCAGATTTTTTTTTCTATGGTTAGATTTACTGTGTCTCAGTTTTTCTACATGTGTACAATTGTAAATTAGGATAAACTATATTTCCGGCAGATATCGAATTGGCTACATCCATTCCGTACTTTTCGAATAACGCTCACCTTACATTTGATACAGAACCCTATATGTTTGTTACTCGGCATACACAGCAGTTTTGGACAGCGACAATATCCGAAGTAAGAGAGTGAAAAGAATATGTAAATTTTCACAACTTTGAAAAATACGAAAAATGAAAAAAAAAATTTCAGCTATATTCGATTTTCATAAATTGAAAGTTTGCTATAGCCATATAAACTAACATTTAAGTGCATAGGAAACTGCAGTCCGTGAACGGGATCAAAAAGTTCGCTCGTTATATCCTGGAGTTTGTTATAAATTGGATTTATTGTGGATGGGTTTAACTATACACGTATTATGTTATTATGTATATATTATTTCTCCTTTAGAAGTAAAATGCGTTTTATAACCTTCAAGAATGGCTTCCCAGCAGGAAATCCTTAAAGTTAGAATTGTAAACAATTAGAAAGGACACAAGTAAGAAAAAGCAAACTATAGATATCATCATTTAAGGGGGAAGTAAGAAAGTGCAGTGGTTTGAAACGCGCCTGCGCGCTTGCTTTGATTGTCTGCTAAAAGAGAATAATGCTCAAATAATTAAAGGCTGACATTTCAGAACTGAAGAAGCTCAGTTGTGGTTTCTTTGGGGTCATGCATCGAGCTAAACAATTAATTACATCATATCAGTTCTATTTGAGTTTTTTTAATTATTGGAGAAATTCATGTGGTTCGTTTAGATTGCCTTTGTTACCAACATTACTGTTTCTTCCTTTTATTTATTTATTTATTTTTTCTTTTTCTTTTTTTTCCATTCGCACCACTTCTTCCAATTAAATATGCCCATGTTCTTCTAACAAGAAAGAATCGATGAAATTATGAGATAAATTTTTTAATTCAGAAAAATTTACTTTTACAGTTATGAAAAGAGTGTACTAAGATTTTTTAATGGCAAAATTAAATCTGAAGGACAGCTGTGACCGTACGGGTATAGGTAGAAGTGGGTGGGACACCAAAATTTCACCATTGGTCACATAGGTATAGTCCCACCACACTAAATGTTCAGTTCCACTCCAGTTTTCATGGAGAACACCCCACTAGACGGTCCTCTCGACTTTCATACAGTAAAATTAATAAAATATCCGCGGCCTTCGGAAATGAAATTATTCGCATAAATTTTCCTCTCTACATTTTTATGCAATAATATTCATCTCCATTTTCATTCAATAATATTCCATTTCTCTATTTTCATTCAATAATATTCCAATTTCTCCATTTTCATTCAATAATATTAATAAAATAACGGGGGAAATACACAAAAACTTCTTCAAAAATTCTAACTTTGACGATTTACCAATAAACACATCGTTATACGCTTACAAATATCTATGGCTTCTCCGGGATTCGAACCGCAGCCCATCGGTTAGGTAGTAAGTGTCATTAGCCACTGTATGTTCTCCTACTCACATTTAACAAACATCAGGCTAAAGAAGCCAAACATAAGCTTCTCGCCCCAAGGGTTTTAGAACCTGAAACATAACAGGCTTGGTCGACAGAAGCTAAAAGCTGTAACAGATGACTGTGCCAGAAAATATCCATAGTGCACTAAAAGTTGAATTCCTTTTTCTGCGTTTGTATTTAGTATTTATATTTGTAATTAGTATTAACAATGTTTGTGGGCTTTGCATTTTGACTATAGATGCCTATCTCATATTTGTTTTACATATGGTAACTTATGCAAGAAATAACAAGAAAACAAGTTAATCAAGTTAATCTAACAAGAAAATTACAGATTTAAAATACTGAGGATGGTTAATTTGCGTACTTAGTAATCCTATGTTATTATTTCTATTGTTAAGGTGGGTTTTTGTTAGGTGGGGTTTTATTGTAAATAATTTTAAAAGACGAATAAGATATTTTGAACTAAATGAAATTATATTTGACACGGAACTAAATGAAATTATATTTGACAATTTATCACATTCCTTGCTCCGAAAAATTATGAGATTACTTTGGTGGTGTTGTGCCCAACTAGCATATAAAAAAGAAAATTTACTTACTTAATCGAAAGTGGCAAAATAGAGGAAATTATCTCGCCGAAGAGAATGGACATTTCCAAGAAACAGTTTTTAAAGGGAACCGACTCGAATTAAGTTAAGGAAAGCTAGAAAAACGTTCATGCGATACTTTGTGAACCAGTATTTAAATCCGCATCGAAATACCATTGTCCACTAGTCTTATCTGCACTGCCACTATCCAGCATTCTAAATACCAAAGAATTTTGCCCAAATCTGATCCATACACATAATCATTATTTATAATAAAAATATTATTTACGTATTAAACAGCTGAATTATTTCAATTAATGAAATGAAAAGAATGCATTAAATTAAAATAAAATCACACTGAACACATGTTTTCGTCAAGCAAAATTAAATTCGATAATTATTTAACAAGTTTTAATTTTTCAGCCGCCCAAACAGAAAAGTAGTGACTCTGACTGCCGTACAGCGAAGGGCCCGGGTTCGAATACCGGAGAAGGCATGGATGTAAACTGTCTTTATATTTTTTTTTCTTTTTTTTTTTTTTTTTTAAAAAAAAAAAAAAAAATGTAAAAATTTTTTGTGGAAATGAAAGTAACTTTGTTTTTAGAAGTTCATGAAAAAGTAGCACGTCCAAAAACACGATAATTTACGATTAATTTGCCGAAGGACGTCATCTCCTCGAGTTAACTTAATCTCGCGATGAAACATAAGCTCAATGAAATATAACACAAGGTTCTATAACAACTACAACTACTATATACTATCCTTTCTTCAATTACCAAAGATTTTTTTTTTAGTTGTAAGGATTTATATTTATTTTAAATAAACAGTTAAACTTAATTTGAAGCTCTTTCCTATAAGCCTTCATTCCCCTAATTGTCAGTGCCAGAATATTTAAATTTGGTAGCGCGCGTAAGGAATGCAAATTCTACCAGTGGGAGAAAAAGTTTAAATATTGAGTTCTAGAAGAGAAAGTTAGAGAGTCTGGGAAAACTCTGTGCGTATTTGTAACGCAAGCTTCGGCTTAGCATTTATTGCTGGTTACACGTGGTTTAACAGCTATTGTCTTGCTGCCATTAAACTCATCTACGCGCTATAGGATACATGATTGTGAGCCCTGTAGTTTAATTTTACTACTTGTTAATATCTTGAATTCTTGAGTTTTGATTCTACTATTTCAGTCACCGCCCAAGCAGAGGTTGTATGTTAGCGTCGAATTGACGCATTGTAAAAAAGTTAAGGAGTGTAATAAAGGGTAGTTTTACCTTTCTTCTGTGCAGTCACTATTTTCCAGATTTCACACAAGAGTTAGACAGTAGAACTCTGCATAGTAATATATTTTTTTCATTTTACATAACGTTTCATTTCTGTCATAAATTTTAATTTTCTGTAAAATTCAGAGTTATGGTAGATGCACCAAACAGGAAAAAGATTTTAAGGAAAAAAAGAAGTAGGGGGAAAAAGGGGGAGGGAAAAATAAAAAATAAATAAATAAATAAATACTTTTTGCATTACGCCAAAAGGGGCGTTTTTTTAATGTTTTATGTGTTACCTTTATTTACTAAATATCATATGCTTCGCACTTAAACCATAAAATTCAATTCAACAGCAATATCGCACAATAATTTTTAAATGAGCACATCTTTAGAACTTTCGATACACAGTCTCGCGCGCTGGAGATAAAAAATGTTTTGTTTATCCCGTACAGTGTTGCCATTCCTCGCTTTGAAATCGTTGAGTTTGTTAATCGAAAGTTCTTTAATGTCTGACAAAATATGAAATAGATAATAAAACAAATTCCAAATTAGGGCTTCCAGATGTCCATATTCGGTGGCGGATTATGTTATTCAAAATTGGATGGCTCTAGGTACCGTTGATTTATCAGAGTGCGAGAAACATGCATACATTTACGCAGATTCTTCATTATTTAATTTTTTTAAATGTAATACAGGGCTGCAATATTTGGTGGCAACAGTTTGAAAAGTGAATCAACGCAGAAAGAGAATCAACCCAAAATGTCAATACGAAATTAATAGCCCTTCTGGGCTAACGCCCTTTGGGCTGATAAAATACAGGTTGTTTGTTGATTAAAATATAGGTATACCTTAGGACCCGATGTAGCAATAAGAAGCCACTAAACATCCAACGGATCCGGATGCAATATTGACACTTTTAATAACATTATCGAATTCTAGAGCTCATACGGAACACGGGTTTGAAGACGCGTTAATAGATTCTTATCTGTAAATTGAACTAGGTCTAGTCAAATAGCAGTCAAGTATTTTTTCTGTAAAGTAATGGTTAAGTATTTTCCATCTTCTCGTCAATGAAGACCAAAGACTACTTTTCCTAGCAGATAAAATTCCTTAAGGAGGAAATAGAAAGGAAAGAGATGGTAATTCGGTAATTCGCATTTATATCAAATAAATTTATGCTGGATATGACTCACTAATGGAGGTTTTAGGGTTGTTTTAGGGTTTCCCTTATTTTGCATAACAAACTTATTTTAAGTTTGATACTTTTCCTGAACCTCTTAACTTCTCTTAGTATTTTCTCGCCGGGATGTAAATTTAAAGTTAAGTGAAGTGAATCTTTAAACGGGTGACTCTCTGAGTTATTCAGAGCGTGTTTTCGCCAAAGCTGTATGTATAGTAAGTACCAAACCAAACCAAAGCTCGTGAAGCAACTTTGGTTTTCGCTAGCCAGCGCACGTTTCGTTGCTATCTCGCTTTTACGCTAGTAAGCCTCTTGGCCATTTCGGTTAATCGTTACACCTGTTAAGTTTTTGTGAGTTAACCTGTTAGGTGTAATTTAACGTGCTAATCCAGCACTATTTTATTTTAGATTTGACTTGAATTATATTCTAAATCTAAGTTTTCACCGCAAGTTGACGGTGTTTTTGGAACGCGCAAGGATCGTGCCCTTCTGTTAAACTTTGGCTTACTTTTCACCCTTTTTCTGTGCTGGTAATTCATTTACGCCTGTGCGAAAATTCACCAGGTTCATTGCAGGATTTAGAATTACTTTATGTTGGAGTATCAGACAGATCTTACACGGTTAGATCTATTCTAACCTCCATGGACTCACTTCTTGAATTCATCGTTGCCATCTTAGCTTTTTTTACTAACATATTCGTAAAATCCGAAGGTTCAATAACTAATTCTCGTGTTTTCAATTAATTTGAAGATATGCTACTTATTCTGCAAGCATTCTACAAAAATTAAAGCCTAAAATACGATATGTCACTTTTGAACATGTTAGTCTATTTCTAAAGCTTAATAGTATTAGTGAAGTAACTATAACTTGAGTCAAAATGAGAATGCATGCCTTATTATCATTTTTTTACAATAATTAGCGATTAAGTGTTTCTTATATTTGTCTACGACTGATGTAAATCTTTTTAAAACTTTAATTATGGGCCAATTGTAACAGTCTCTATTCCTAATGTTTAGTACAAATTTCTAGCACTCATAAAAATTGTTTCACTGAGACTTTGAAACGAATACATTTCAAAATTATTTTCGTTATATTCTTTTAAATTCAAAATAGTATTGGCAAGGTAACTAATGTCTATAATGTGGCCCTAAAATGTAAAACATCATTATCACGAAAGTACTTCTGCCTTCTGTATTTCTATAATATGTATTTCATGAAAAATGAGAGGAAAAAGCCAATAAAAGGACCTATTGTACATCTTCGCACAACAGTCTGTATTGTTTTTAAAATAGTAATCAACCTATCGTAAAAAATAGCTATTTAAAGTTCAGCTAATATGCAAAATAATAACAGAAGTTAAAAGCAACACAGAAGATATTTTTCTTAAGTATTTAATTTAAGAAAAAGTTTAATATGTCTTCATCATGCAGAGATAAGGCGGTTAAAAAAACGCATATTTTTCACATCTATTGCAGAGACTCATATTCTGTTACTACGAAAACATTAATGATAGTCGGAATCTTTTTTCAGAATGAATCAGAAGTAAAATAACTTCTTTTTCAATTTGCCTTTTGTCAGTTGTAAACGGCGGAAAAGAATTCAAAAGAGCGTTAATGTCCGCAGAAGTAATTTGCGCCATGTCAATTGATGCAATCGGATACGGAAATAAAAAATAAACACTGCTTCCGTTGCGGGTACAGTTGCAGTCAAAGCTAAAATGACCGAATTTTATTCATGCATTTAATTCCACTTTATATTAAGTGTCATCGTAAACGACTATCGTCTGAAATCTGAATCACCAGAATAACGGGAATGGATAGTTTCTGCTTAAAAAAAAAAGAGCTCTACACTCCTTTTCATTCTTCTATAAAAGCAATCTTTGTTGATATTTAAAGTGGATATATCTGATTTAAATCTGTCCAATCAAGATCAACGCTATTCAGCTTTTAAAGAACGAAGGGTAAAAAGTCATGTAAATGTAGAACACGTACTTTAGTCTGAAAAAAACTTTTATTTATTTATTTTTTCTGGAATGCCATATAAATTTTTTTGAAAAGTATTTTTCGGATCAACTATAGTAGAACCTTGTTTATTCAACAAACTAACGAAGACGGAGGCATTTCGGTTAATACAATTTTCGATTAAGCTGTATCCAATTTCGTTTACTTAAGGGGAGCGGGAAGGAAGAAAAGTTTGTGCACACCATTTTCAATAATATGTTATTTTTTTACAGTTTATAAAATAAAGGTTTTCGTTTCGTAATATCACATATGGCTAAATAGTACATCTTCAACTTTAAAAGCAAATCAAGAGTAATGTACTCAAATACGCAACTAATATGTGACATTAAAAGTATCTTTTATTAACTACAGTAATACTGCAAATGCTCATAATTTGCATTTTAAATTATGCAAACTTAAAAATATTATTAAAAAAATAAAATAAAGATATAAATTATTAAGAACTGAATTTATTGCATATAAATCGCTCAATTCGAATCAACAATACAATGAAACTTCTCAAGATAAATTAATGGTCTTACACCCTGTCAAAAGGCAACAATCAGAGCCGGCTATTAGCAAGATCACGTGGCAGATTCGCGCCCAGCAATACATATAAAATGCATCAAAACTAAATTCAAAATATAAAGTAAGAGACCAAAATTTTCAAGAAGACGCCAATAAAAGTATCTCTATAACGTTAAATATGACGAATTTTACAGTTACCATCTTTCATTATTAAGCCAACGTTCAAAAGTTGTGATGGATAAAAATTTATCTTCCGCGCATCACTGTGTTGCAATTAGGCAAACTGCAAGATATTTATCGTTTATATTTAATCACAAAACTCAGCTATTTTAAAGGAATGTGTTGCCACTTCTCGAAATAAAGTATTTTTTTTCTACGCACCAATGCGTTGCCATTCGGCTTAGGGTATTTAATTCTGAAGCTTAATCTATCTGTTACTAATTCGAAAACTAAGCGGTTTAAAAGCAGAATGAAGTTCTTAATAATATTTTTTTTGACTTTGTGATCCGATTAATTTAAACATTTAATATGCATTTTAACCTTTGCTTAGCCGGACTCGAGCTAATGATTTTCAAGAACATTCTTCAGTATTCATTATATTTAGTCTGTCCAGTCTGTCCTCTATATTACGGTAATATCACTTTAAGATCTTTTGTTGATTGTTTTCCTGGTTCTCCGAAGAAAATTTCGCCAAGCTTCATTCTATAGGTGGAAAGAAAAAAAGCAATTTTACTGATGATATCATACATTTAGTTTATGTGATTACGGCAAAGCCTCAAGGGCTTTCTGCTTAAGGGGATGGATGTCTTCGTGGAGGACTTTCTAAGGAAAACTGACTCATATACACGTTACACATGGGAAAAATCGCGAAAAAAACCCATGCAACCAATCCGTTCGCCGGATTCAAACCTCGGACCAGACTACCAGTGTTTAGCAACTTGACCGCTGGGAGGCTTAACTAGATAAGTTCTATTAACATCTTAAAGTAATGAGACTGTGAATATCAGATCTAAATTTATAGTTCTAGGAGTTGATACTGAGGAGCACTACAAGTGTCCCTTTTTATTTGTTCTTTGCTTTAGCTGGAGAATCATCGTCATCGTTTACATTAACACTACTCTAAAATTATTATTATGATATATATGTGTATGACAAAATTTTTTATCAAGGCTTAGGAGATATAATTGATATACAGGGTGTTTATAAAGTCCCGGACCTATTTTGATGTTTAATAACTCATAAAATAATAAAGATAGATTAAAATTAATAACACAAATGGTTAGATAGACTCAAAAAGTTTCATGACCCTTGTCAATGAACTTCCACGTGTGCACCCTTCGTAGCACGGATAATATTAAGTCGATATTCAATTTCACGCCAGGTACCGACAAGCATGTCGGCATTCACAGAGGCTATTGCGGTTGTAATTCTGGCTTTTAGGTCATCAATGTTCGACACTCTCCTCCTGTAAACGTTGTCCTTTACAAATCCCCAAAGGAAAAAGTTCAGCGGCGTTATATCAGGGATCTGGGTGGCCAAGGAATTGGACCTCCTCGCCCAATCCATCTTCCTGTAAAATGGTTATTCAAAGAACTACGAACGATGACACCCCAATGAGGTGGTGCACCATCTTGTTGCAAAAAGACATGTGGCTGAAGCTCTTCTAGGTGTGGAAATACGAAGTTCTCCAACATGTCTAAGCATACGACTGATGAGACCGTCTTTTCTGTAAAAAAGAAAGGCCCAATGACTCGGTCGTGCATTAGTCCACACCACACATTAACCTTTGGGAAATTCATGGGGGTTTTCAGATCCCCATATGCGCACATTATGGCGATTAACAATGCCAGAAAGATGAAAGGATGCTTCATCGGAGAACATTATGCGCTTCAGAAATTCAGCATCATCTTCTATCCTCCTTAGCATATCTGTTGCAAAGGCCATCATCCTAGGCCTATAATAATAGGCAATAGTTGCCAAAAACAAAAGAGAGAAAAATGCAATTAATAAGCAGACGATATTTAGAAAAGTACAGATATTTAGACTGGAAAACGAAATTATCTGAAATTAACATTTTAAACGAACGCACAGAAATTAACGCGCAGACGCTATTTACAAAAGTAAAGCTATTCAAATCTGAAAAGGAAAATATAGTTATTCCATCAATAAATGCCATAACTTTGTTTATATCTTCATTATTTTATGAGTTATTAAACATCAAAATGGGTCCGGGACTTTATAAACACCCTGTATATAAGAACAGATATGTTAATTAATAATCCCTAGGAAGATCTAATTAAAAAAGTCTTATACCACCGATGAAGCCAGTCTTGTTTTATTAAATCATCAATAATAATTAATTATTATTTTTATTTGTTTATTAATTTTTAATTTCATTGAATTGAAAATTTAAAAAAAAATATCTGCCATTAACTAAATTTACAATAGTTGGTTACCTCACCATTATTTCCAAAAATGATCGGAGTTTAATAATCTATAATTTTATAAATTAAGTCTTAGCTACATTAGGGCAAGATTTTAGCTTTGATGTATCATATAATACATCATTTGCTATATAGGTATAGCAAAACAGTGTATAATATCAAACACACACATACATACATATACATATATAAGTATATTTGTGTGTGTAAGACAAAAAATATGTATGTAAATCAGAATTCTAACTTTAATGTGCAACAGGCCCCCAGTTCTTTTTTCTTTTTTATATTTGGTAATTTCCCCTTTGTGTTGCAAAAATAACTGTTTGCAATAAACTAGTCTAAACTGCGTCATTTTAAAATTAATCTATGTCATATGAATCTTTTAGTAGTACAGGCGCTTATCCAATAATAATTTCAAATCTGGGAACCAAATCAAAATTAGCTAATGGAAAAAATCTGAACTAAAATTAAATCATTCTGAATCAAGCTTTCATCTGGGACAGGTTGCATTTCTCTCTTTCTTCATCTACCGATTTGCTAAGGTTTGCTGCTGCTTCTTTCTTCAAATGTATTTCAAAAATATAAAAATTACCGATATAGTTTTTCAGAATAAAAACGCATGAACTGCACCATTTTATTAGTTACGCATAAAAGATATTCATCTACAATAAAAACATTATTTTATCAAGAAGTAAAAGAATTGTTTTACTGCAACTACTTCGTGCATCTACAGAGTGACCCGAAAGTCCGTTAACATTTGAAGATTTAATAATTCACTGAATAATGTAGGTAGAGCGGTAAAAACTTACACACATTCTTGAAATGTCATAGAGTTTTATTGAAAGATAAAAACGTGCTTAAAACAGACAACAGATGGCGCTTCATATGATAAAAAAAGCAATAATTAGCATAACAATTCATTTTTTAGCAAAGACTATGTTCTTTACAGCAAATGTTCGGCACGGCGGCCGTCATTCATCAACAATAACTGTAGTCGAGGGACGATGTTGTGAATATGTTGTTTTCGCACAGCATATCTGAAGGTATGGTGAGAAACTGTTATCGTATCTTGTCTTTTATATCGTATCTTGTCTATTGTATCTTGCCTAATGAGGTCGGACGATCGTAGTAGACTTGCGATTTCAGGTAAGCTCCCCAACCAATAATCATACGGATTGAGATCTGGGGACCTAAGAGGCCAAGCATGACGTAAGTGGCGGCTCAGAACGCGATCCCCACTAAACGATGTGTGCAAGAGATCTTTCACATGTGTAGCAATATGGGGAGGAGCACCATCCGGTATAAAAGTCATACCTTCCAATAGGCGTTTATCAGCCAGACTAGGGAGAATGCGATTCTATAACATATCAACGTCCCACTACTAGATCTCTAAAAAATAATGTCAGATAAAGTTAATGTAAACAAACCTAATGTAGCTGCCAATACTTTTGATCAAGGCAATGTAAAACCTAGTGTTAGCTACGCAAATGTTGCTGCAGGCGCACCTACAGCTAGTAATGTTAAAAACTCTGTTTCTGTTAACGTTGATAATAGTAAAGTAACTACCGTCTTTTTCCGAAAATAAGACAGTGTCTTACTTTCTTTTTTGGTCCAAAATAAGCGCTAGGGCTTATTTTCGGGGAGGGCAAAAATAAAAGTATATTTATATATTTTTATTTTAATATTTATTTTACACAGAATACAGAAATTTAAATTCATTAAATTACAGTCATGTCATCTTCTTCTGGAACATCGTCATAAATAAAATTCTGAATTATATTCTGATTTTCTTCCAAATCCATTCCCTGTTGAATCATTGGTCCGAATCTCTCATGTCTTGCGATATAGCTATCGTTAAATGAATACTTCTTGTCTAAGTAGCCTGTTCGTAGTGCATTGGAAACATCACTATCAGTTATTTTGTCCCATGAATTTTTTACCCAATTCACAACTTCTTGTAAGCCTGGTTTTACAAAATTACCTCGATGATTTCTCACCATTCTGTTTTCAATATATTCATTGATTTCCATCCGCAAATGATCCTTGAATGGCTTGTTTATTGCAATGTCAAGTGTCTGGAGGTAACCAGTCATTCCTGCCGGAATCATTATTTGATCAATCTTCCTCTCAGCAAGAAAGTTTTTCATGTCTTTAGCGCGGTGAGTACTGGCTGAATCCCAAACTAGTAAACCTCTATTCTGACCCCTCAACAGTGGTGGCAGCATAAAATCAACCCACTTTCTTATAACTGCTTGGGTGCACCAGGCTTTTTCACTTTCAATGACATAAATTCCTGAAACACGTTGAATCTGGTCTTTTTTACCCTTAGTGATTAAAAATGGCGCTAATTTCTTGCCATCTAAACGAATCGCCAAAATACAGGTAACACGTGCACTACCGTAACCTGTAGAAGGAACGTAAATTGACGAAGAAGCCTTGTGGTGAACTGTCGTTTGAGCTCCTTGGCCTAGGAATACCTCGGTCTCATCCATAGCAATCATGTTGGAGAGTTGGTATTTCGAAAAATCGATGCCATCAACAAAAAGCTTAAACGCAGGTGCATGCTTAACAACTTCATTGTCTTCCTGCTTAAACAATGTTGTTGATCTCCTTAGAGACAGTTCATATCGTTTAAGGAAGTTGTCCAACCAGAGTGACGGTGTTTTAAATTCTTCTGTGGATATACCAAATTCAATTGCTGTTTCAAGGCCAAATTTTTGAATATCAGCCCTGCGCAGAACCAAAGCCATTGCTCTCCTGCCTGCAATCCATTCCCAAATGCAATCTTCCAACTCAAAAAATAACGGCTGCCGACATGATCCAACTCTGCGTTTTTTCTCATTTCCTTGGTCCACCAGTTGACACAGGTAATCGTAGTCTGCACGCCATTTACGAACCATACGGAGATCCAGCATCTTCTCTTTACAGAATGCTACAAGATTTACACCCCTGGAGTCTTCCACGATTCTCTTTTTGTACTCGACGGAATAGCTCTTTTGTTTTATACTCATTTTAAGTGGGGTTAAAAATTATTCACTTTATTTTTAAATAAAATTACGCATGAGGAAATAATCAGGCTTACAAGACTGAAATGAATGAACGTTGCATACCAGCACTGTCGCTCAATGTAGACTGCTGCCTTATGTTGTATTTTTAAGATAAATTCCAAGAATTAATTTGAAACGAACTGTAGAGGTAAACAATTAATTCCTCGGAATATTTTGTTTCAAACATTTCACTGAAAAACGAGTATTAGGAAAGCTAAACATATTATTAATTAATAAATCAACAGCCTTTTTTAACGAATTTTTTGTCACATTATTTTAACTAGGGATTATTTTCGGGGGATGTCTTATTTTACAAAAAGTTCCGAAAATCACGATAGGGCTTATTTTCGGAGGATGTTTTATTTTACAAAAAGTTCTGAAAATCACGATAGGGCTTATTTTCGGAGAATGTCTTATTTTCAGAAAAAGACGGTAGTAATAACAGAAGTAAGGACTTATGTCCAAACATGTTTATGGATATATTTAAGTTCATTAAAGAGTTAATAGATATATTTAAAGGCTTCTTAATTGCAAATATTCTTCGAAAAATTATGGAGAGGATGCTTGAGCTAAAAGCTGCAGAGCACACAATTGATAAAATGTTTATTATTTTTGATATTTTCGAAAGCATATTTGGTTCTAAAAATGTTGCATAATGTGTACTATTGCAAATAACGTTGTAAACATAATTACATGGAACGCAAGCGGTCTGGCTCGTAAAGTCGGTCTGGCTTAATGAGCTGCGAGACTTCATAAATGAGTACAGTCCTGACTTTTTTTTCCTACAAGAACACCGTCTTGGCCCTTCTATACCAATGTTTATTGCTAATTACTGTGTCTACAGGTCTCACAGAGCTATTAATGTGAACATATATAGAGGAGGTAGTACTGCTCTCTTGGTTAAAAGCTGCATTCCCCACCATCAAGTAACAGTTCCACAGCTTTCCGCCCTAGAGGCCACAGCTATTTCTATCACAACAAACACTGGCACAACATGCATTTTTGTCTCCACCTACATACCTCCATCAAAAACCCATCCAGTTGTTGAGTCTGATCTCAATGCATTACTCACACTTGGCACGCATATTATTATAGGTGGAGATCTCAACGCGAGACATAGAGCTTGGAACATGTATAATTCTAACACCATTGGCAATGTGATATTTAGTTTAGCCCTTAGGGCCATGTTTCAAATAGCAGCTGCAAAAAACCCACCACGGTATGCTGCTGGTTCCTCGAGAATCATTGACTTTTTTCTCCTAAGAAACACGAGTGCTCCACTGGATGTTTCCGTGACGGGCGAATTCATCTGATCATTATCCGGTTAGATTGATTCTTGATATCAGTAGCTATACTACAGCAGATAAGAGAGCCTCTAAAACAGACTGACATATATTTGCCAAAGCTCTCAACAACATTCAGTACACTCTTCCAACAATACACACCGGGAACGGCATTGATAGTTTGATCGAGGAGTTCACTCGTAAGATTCAGAATGCTCATAACTCAGCTAAAAATGAAGTTAAGCCATCAAAACTGGTGAGATCGAAGGAGTTAGCTCAACTTATTAAAAGACGAAATGCTGCCAGGAGGCAGTTTCAAAGAACCAGATCCCGTGCGGACCAAAACTATGTTTAACAGGTTCTGTGATGCAGTCAAGTCTCATACTAAATATTATGCACAAACCCGCTGGGCCAACTACCTTGAGTTCCTCTCAACGGAGGACAACTCTATTTGGAAAGCGATCAAGAGGTACAAAAAATGACACAATCCCATTCCGCCCCTTAAAGGCCCTCACAGGATCCACTACACTGAGGCTGAGAAGGCAGAACTTTTAGCACAGCATCTAGAATCTCAGGTACACACAAATAACATTCACAACACCAGTACAGAACAGTTAATTGCTGATTTTCATAACAATCACACACCAAACCCAAGCACTGACAACACGATTTCAGTCATGTCGTCGGAAGTCTATGATTACATGAAGAAATTAAAGAACAATAAGAGCCCAGGATATGAACAGATTACTAATCGGATGATCAAAAAGTTCCCCGTGAAAACTCTAATGTACTTTACAAAGATTGTTAATTTGGTTCTAAAGTGACAGCACTTTCCTGATTGCTGGAAACTAGCTAAGATCATGCTAATTCCAAAGCCACAAAAAGATGCTAATCTGCCAGAATCCTATAGACTAAGTCTTCTGTCTTCTTTGAGTAAAATAGTCGAAGCAGTCCTGCTCTTGAGAATAAACCAACATCTGGGATCAACACGGAATTATCATCCCATATCAATTTGGATTCAGACGTAAGCACTCGACCGTAAATCAGTTATATAGAGTTGTAGAATTCCTCAGCAAAGGGCTGCAGGACAAGAAAGTCACTGGGGGACTTTTCCTGGATATTGCCAAGGCTTTCGATCGTGTATGGCTGGATGCACTCATATACAAACTACACAATCTGGGCTTCCCAGATTACATCACTAACATAATTAAACTTTACGTAACCGGTAGATACTTTATCGTTTATGTCTCAAATACACTTTTCGCGCAAAGACCTATCCTTGCTGGGGCCCCACAAGGGTCTCTTTTAGGGCCTACATTATTTAATATATACGTGAACGACATACCAGTTACACTCGCAATGCACGCTGATGACACTGCGATCCTCACTCAAAGTGCATTTGTTAGCACAGCAATACAACGGTTACAAGATTACATTAACACACTTGAGACTTGGCTGGTAAAATGGAAGATTAAGGTAAACGTCGATAAAAAACAGCAATTATGTTTACCACCAAAAATAAGTTCAACCGAAATTTGCAATTTTATGGAAACAATATCCCATGGGCCAAGCAAGTCCTATATTTAGGGGTGATCCTCAATAAAACTCTCTCATGGAACCCATACATTACAGCTATATCAAGAAAGTTTCGAGTTAGTAAAATTACACTTCACCCCTTAATTGCTCGAAACAGTGTACTTTCTATAGATAACAAGTTGCTTATTTATAAGACCGTTTCGTGTCCCATATTGTGTTATGCCTGCCCTGTATGGGCATATTCCTGCAAATCCTATCGAAAAAGTTACAGCAGGCCCAGAATCTGGTGCTCAGACAGATTTCAAATGCACCATGGTACATAAGAAATCGCAAAATACATACAGAGCTAGGGGGTGAAGAATTAAAATACTTTTATTGCCGGCTTGCCCGGAAATTTTATGAAAACTTGAATACCATTGATAACCCTGTAATCAGGGTATATGACTATGATATTAATGACCCATGCAATAGTAAAAGACCTATGGCTATCTTAAGTAATTATATGACCTAATATTGCAATGTCTCTCTCATTGAATTGTATATAATGTTATTTATTTAGATCTATTAATTTACTTTTCTTAATGTGGCACCAATTGAACTCGCACTTGCACCTTGTATTTAGTGCAATTTTTCTTGTATTATCATGCCTTGATCCCATCAGGTCCTTCACCAGCTCACCAGCCCCTTTTCAGTTTTTCCCAGGTCGCTTTCAGAGTCTTACGCTTTACTTTTGCCACGATCTATAAATTTCTTGATATCTGTTTACTCACACCATTTTGGTCTTAATATCTAATCTATATTCAATCAGATATTACCGTATATACCCGCGTATAAGTGGAGATATTTTGGCCAAAAAAAAAGACTCCAAAGTGAAGGGGGGTCGACTTATACGCGGGGCCATAAAAAATTAAAAGAATCGGAAGTTCAAAAATTTCTTTATATAATGCAGTTCTTTTCTTCCCGCACTCAAATTGGACAACTTATCAAATAAGTCACTTACTTAAAGTAATTTCATGACTTAAATTATGTGATGAGCTAATCACAGAGTTTCATACTTTAACTAGAGTAAGTTTCGATTAAAGCAAAGAATTTTCGGCCCCGAAAAATATTGTTTCCATCAGGTGTGCTGGTTCGCGCCCATGAAAAGGGATGGATGGATGTTAACGGAACAGTCGATTGGCTTAAAAATGTGTGGGATAAAAGACCGGGAGCAGCTTTCAAAAAACCTTCTCTTTTAGTATACAATTCTTTTCGTGGACACTTTTCTGAAGAAGTGACAAAAGTGATAAAACACCTAAAAACGACTGTGGCCGTCATTCCGGGAGGATTGACATCCGTCATTCAACCCCTACATGTCTGCCTCAATAAGCCCTTCAAAGTAAATGTTAGAAAATATTGGGCAGAGTGGATTAGTTCCGGTCGACCAACATTTACAAAGGGAGGCAACATTAAAAAGCCCGATATTACATTAATTGATCATTGGGTTAAATATGCTTGGAACGAAATACCCTCTGAAATGATTATAAAACCATTTAAAAATGTTGTATTAGCAACGAACTAGACGGCACGGAAGATGATGCTGTTTTTGAAAGTGAAAATGACGACGAAGGCTCTAGTAGTGATTGTAAAAATAGTGTTCGAGACTGAAAATATGTATGATGACGAGCCAATGACGACAGAAGAGTTCTATGAAATGTTTGGCGAATCTGATCATGAATCGGACGTTGAAGGATTTTGATTTTGTTTATTTACCAAGGTATTTTTATTGTATATTTAGTTTTTTTTCCCTCAGATGATTTTGAATAAATGTAGTGCTTAAAAAATTTTTTTCGAAGTTTCTCGATCGATTTCGGAAGTGGGGGGTCGACTTATACGCGGGTTTCTTATTTTCTACGAATTTTTTATGTCGAAGTGTGGGGGGGTTCGACTTATACGCGGTATCGACTTATACGCGGGTATATACGGTACCTTAAGTTGCGATAATAGTTATAGTACATATATATTTAAAAAACAAAACAAAAAAAATAGTTAATATTATGCTAGGTTATTTTCCTGTATGATTCGAAGTACGTATTTTGTTCGATGTGGGGTAGGGTCCATTAACCAGACACCCTGGTGTTGCACCAATACACTCGTGGAAACATATCGACGTACCTCGCACTTGTCACACTGACAGTTTGAATAGGAGAACCGCGCATTTCCTCGAAGAAAAAGGGTCCGATCACGACTGACGTGCTAAATCCACATAGGTGAGGATAGAAAAGTCATGAAGGGATAATTCCCTCTCTCATATACTTTTCTCACAGCTTTCATATACTTTTCTCATTACTGACTGGAGTTACTGACATTTTGCTGCCCAGCGTCATTTGTTGTTGGCCTTTTTATTTTATTTTATTTTATTTTATTTTTCATTTTTTTTCTTTCAATGAAACCGCATGTCATTACAAGCATGTGTGTCAATTTTTACGTCTCTACCTGCATTATTTTGTGAATTATTGAATTTTCAAATGTTAACGGACTTTTGGATTACAACGGATATATTTCAAGAATTTCCAAATTATTTGGTGCATATATACACTTCTATAAAGCCGCGATAGAAAATTAAATTTTACGCACAGTTATTAAAAAATGTGCCACTCTTGCGGTTATCTACATTATTTAATTTATTTCTTACACAAGGGAAATATTTCCACGAACAATAATTTAAGATACACTAAGTCTTGCAATTCCTGTACTGCTTTCATATCATTAAAAGATTTTTAACAGACGAGTATTTCATCAACGCCTCTGTACAATTGTTATCTTGCTTGACACTCACTATCATTTCGACCTTGATATTAACACAGACTATTATCGCTTCTGTTAGTGGAACAAATTATGCGTTGATTACTAAATGTTTTTCGTGATTCAGTGAATAGCAAAAATATCGAACTGAGTGTAGTCATTCGTGTTCGAATAGCAAAAAAGAATAAAAATATAATAGATTTCGAAGAACCAGTTTTCAGTTTATAATCTCTTAAAATGTTTCAAGGATAGTGAAGGTCGAACCTATCACTTAAGAAACATGCCGAACACCTTTTTTTCCCTTTTTTCATTATCATCTTTATTTACTTTTTAATTATAATCTTTACAGATTGCAGTTTTATTTCAGAAGAATTACAAATAAGTTATTGCACACAAAATAATTTAAGGTACTTTAAAAAGCTTTTATATTTATTTTTATTTTGCATTCTGAATGTCCATCAGCTATAAATATGCTTATGTACGAGGTTTCGAAAATTATGCCGTCACCAATGCCCTAAGACGTGACACATTGGCAATTTGTCTGGGGTTTTTAAAATTTTTTTAATGGTCCCAAAACCGTTCTATAATTTTCTTAAATCTGTTTTTTCCTTATAAAGGCGAGGAAACCAGGCATTGACCTAGCTAAAGGGAGTCAGTCCGTCCGGGGCTGCACATTTCTGAGGGCGCATTTTTTTATATGAATCATAATTGTATCGGAGGTAGTCATTCGAACTCCGGACCTCCCGCGTCGAGTGTGTTTCCAGTTACACCCTGAACGCATGCAAAAAGGAAGGAGGAAATACCTTATATACTCCCCTTTTCAAAGGGCGACTGGGGATTGGGGAACCCAATCGACAAATCTTGGTAGTGACAAATTATAGTCCACCACTTTCTAGTTCGAGCGCCACTGTACAGTCATTAGCGCTTTTGATGCTGGAGACGTGAAAAACGTGCAATGCCCTTGCCGGTATTCGAACTCCGGACCTCCCGAATACGCGTCGAGTTTGCTTCCAGTTACACCACGAAGGCATGTGGAAAGAAGGGAGAAAATACATGATAATCTACGTATTGTAGCTCCAGCAGAAAACTTCAGAACTGAACGAAGAGGTGAAGTTTTTTCCTGAGAATGAAAACACGAAATTATTAATGATAACAATAACATCCAAGATGAAGGCACAATTTTCGTTAACTTTCTCGCTTAATTGTAACAATGCATTTAAAAATATTTTAGTTTTTAACAGCTTGAAAAGGAGCTAATTTTTCCAGTTTCGAGAAAATTGCTGTGAATAAAATATCATTCATTTTCTATGTTGTAAGACGGTTAAGTACAGTGTTAAGCCGATCACCTAAAAAAATCACTTTGTCTGGGTCCTTAATAATATTTTTGCAGTAACTGTTACCTCATACCAACTGTGTTTCCTATCTTCTGTACTTAAGAAAAAAAACTTAATGATTATGATGATATTTTGTTGTAACATCTAAATTGAATGTTTATGTTATGATTCTTTAATATTTTGATACTTTTCTCTTTATGCAATTTTACGTTTAAAAGAATTGCAAAAATAACGCTGGAGCTTCGAAAACTGAGATTTATTTTAAGCTGAATTTTAATCTACTTTCATAATCTTTATTTTATCTTTCAAGAACCATCGCGTACAACCGCACTAGGGAATTCGCACATTTTTATCTTCCAAATTTAATCGATCAGGCAAAGAAGCGATTTAAAAGCAACAAACATCCTTCTTGATAATTAAAGTTTTATGCTACTATATGTAATCGCTATAATTGAAGATATAATTAGTTTATAAAATATTCAACCCATAGTTTATATTATTTGAACCAATATTTGAAGCATTATCATCATTAATAACTATATCTTTAATGCTTTTTACGTAACAGTTTTCAGACCAAAGAGCGTTAACCCAGAAGGGCTATTAATTTCGTTTTAGCATTTTGCGTTGATTCGCTTTTCAAACTGTCGCAACCAAATATTACAGCCCTGTATTATATTCAAAGAAATTAAATAATCAAGAATATTTCCTAAATGTATGTATGTTTCTCGCGTTGTGATAAAACAACGGTACCTAAAGCCACCCAATTTTGAATAACGTAATCCTCCTGCGAATATGGGCATCTGGAAGCCCTAATTTGGAATTTGTTTTATTATATATTTCATATTTTGCAACACTTAAATGGATTTTTGATTAACAAATTCAGCGATTTCAAAGGGAAGAATGGCAACACTGTACGGGAGAGGGCGGGAAAAAAAATTATCTCCACCGCGCTAGACTGTGCATCAGAAATTCTAAAGATATGCTTATTTTAAAATTATTTTGCGATAACGCTGTTGAATTGAATTTTATGGTTTAAGTGTGATAAACATGATATTTAATAAATAAAGGTAACACACAAAACGTTAAAAAAGTCCCTTTGGGTGTAATGTAAAATCTGAAAGCTTTCGGATTTTTTTATTTTATTTTATTTTATTTTTATTTGTTGAATTATGGAACTTACTTCTTTTCTTTTTTTTTTCACAACATTTGCTTCCTGGTTTTAACTTATTCTCCCTTCTTGCATCATTCACAGGAAACACGTTTTGGAATTTATAACTGCTATTTATAACGACCTTACAGAAAGTCGTTAAAACCGCGTCGTCTTCTCTCGTAAGCGCTGAACCAGAAAATTAGTTACATTCTCATAACAACTCTATGCTTTCTGACACGCCCGCATAATAACTTTTAAAGTCTACATAAACTCCAGAATACGCGGTGAAAACTGCTTTTTCCTTATTTGTCTTCAAAAGTTACGCTGAGAACGAGTTCATTCTCTATATAAGAAAGAAGATAAATTTTATGAAGATTTTTTTTTTCTTTTGATTCCTTTAAAATTTAAAAACTTTAAGAATACTGGAAATACATATAAAGCGCTAACAGGATTTTTCTCACGCTATTCCAGAACAAGACTTGAGGATTGTCTAAGGCAGGAGTTTCAAACTGGCCGAATACATTTCAATTATATATTTGTTGCAAATGTGGTGTTGGAAAGTATTTCAAAATTTGGGTTTTTTTTTTTTCAAGTCGACGCTTATATTATTTTGGTACCCAGTCAAAATAGCCTAAATCATAAGAGCTCCAACAAAACAGCCCAAAACGAAATAACCCATACTAAAACAGCCCTGATAAACTGGACAGACTAAATAATTATCGTTTAATAATACACAAGAATATTTACAGCTTTTTACACAGTACTCTCTCGTAACACCCCAAGACTACTTTGCTCGACAAAATAGTCTTGAGGAAATAGCCCAAGACGATAATTATTAAATATGATGATTAAGCTCTTAAAATCCAGTTTGTCGGGGCTATTTTGGCACTTGCCATGTCTTGGGCTGTTTTGCCGGAGTTCTTATGGCTTCGGCTAATTTTTACAGGCCACGATTATTTTTAATATAATTAAAAATGAACTTGAATAACACACTAGAAAATCTATAAATGGAGTTAATTAGTTTACATGTGATATAAATCTTATTCAAAGATTTAAAAACACAGATTTGATTAACTTTTATTTTATTTATTTATTTTTTTTTAACTTTGTATAGCCATTAGGTTATTTTGAAAGCAGGAAATGTGAAAATGAACAATGCCCTTGCCGGCACACGAACCTCGTACTTCTCAAATACGCGCCGAGTGTGCTGACCATTACAATACGAAGGCATGCTAAAAAGGCGAGAGAAATACCTTATATACTTTCCCTTTTAACACAATGAATGTTTTTTTTTTTTTTTTTATGTGGAAGTGTCCCGTTTTTCGATTTGTACGGAACTGCCGTATGTCAAAATACTATCAGAGCGCTGTCAAGGAAGCTTCTGAATGTAAACAAAAAACACCTCATCTGGAAACCGAAGCCTCGGAGCAGTGCTTCATTCTTAGTGCAGGCTTGGCTCCTCCTCCTTTTTTACCTCCATGATTTAAGCAGGGATTGCTATCAGTGGCTAGGCATCTTCCATAGCCGTACAGCGACTGCAGTGAGGAACAAATATCTTTGCTCAGTATGTTCGCTTACTTCCTTCGGCTGTGTGTCTTGATGTCATATTTCTGAATGATAACGTGCGAGTTCATAGGATCCATACTGCCGACCAATACTTTGAATCGGCTATACTGCTTCATACGGAATGATAAACCAGTTTCCCTTAGATAGACACTCACGAAGGAGTCTCTTCCTTTTGTCAAATAGCCATGACATGTTTTGCATTATCAAATAAACCAAACCAATAGCACGGAATGGCCATCAAGATCACCTGATCTGATTTCCATCCAACGTACATGAAACATGCTTGGAAGACATTTTAATTCACCTGAATGATTACAGATATCCGATAACGCCATAGATGATCTCAGGACTTAAAAGAGAAGGGCTAGCTCATAGACCTTTTCCCCCTGAAACAAGCAGTGAGGAGTGATAACGTAGCCAGGATGACACTGAGCGCGGAGATGCAATTCACAACATAGAAATTAGCGTTTTAAATTTGAAGAACCAGCGTTTAAAATAAGCTGTGTGTGAAAGATAGCTAATTTGGAAGA
>KK121398.1:2216-13473 GCA_000611955.2 Stegodyphus mimosarum | reverse complement strand
CTTCATAATCACTGCACAGAAAATGTTCGCTGCAAATTCTTGCGTTTTTCACATTAATAAAATCTTGTCTTCGACATTTATGTATCCATTCTTTCGTCAAAATCAAATTGTCCTTTGGGAAAGCATGAAATACAATATCTCTTCCTTTCGTATTTCTATAAGTGTTACGGCACGTTGCTACAGCACAAGAAGCCATATTACATAAAGGATACTTTAAATGCAGAATTTAAAAGGAAAACTGATTAAAATTATATATATATACATATATATACACGAATTATTTTAAATATTTGCATTATTAGAAAACAAATATGTATGATTAAAATTAATTTGAGATATGCAACCTCCAGAAAATCGTCTCGCAAACTGAATGAAACTACAGTTTTAAACGCGCGAAATCAGAGCAGGTGCATAACAGTGACGTCAGATTACTACCAGTTAACCCCCTCCATGAGGCTCGCGTCGGCGAGGAGTCGAACAAAGGAATGACCCAGCCCTTTCTATTTATCCCTGGATGATCTTATTATTGGCATGAATTGAAACTGTCAAGTATGCTTTTCCAACGGAGGTTATGATATTCCGTCTAAGTAGACCTTCACCAAAGTACTTTTTGCCAACCAAAATCTTATGCATTTGTTCATCATTGTTATTTAATTATTTAGTAATAATTTTCTTTGCATTTCTACCGCCAGTGAGTTTTGTAATATCTTATGACCCCATGATCTGGGAAAATATCAAAAAATTCGAGTACTTTTTTCTTTTACGTTTGTTACTTAAATTTCAACAAGAGCGTAGTTATACAGATTTTGCTCATAGCTCATACTAAAATATGTACATACACATACACACACACACAAAAAAAAAAGGGATGAATAAATAAATAAAAAATTTTTAAAAAATCAGAAAGCTTTCAGATTTTATATTAAACTCAAAGGGGGGGATTTGAAAGGTGATCCAGACAATCAAAGTCATTCGACGCAAAATACCGTTAGACATTGTAAACGTCTTCGTTTTGCTACGTTACCAACATAATACCAGTAAGAAATGTAAAGAAGTCTCGCAAATAAAACACCCGTGCTTGAAGATGCACGCGATGTTAAAGATAATGGAACGCTTTGAAATCATTGACTTTGTTAATCAAAAATCGGCTAAAGTTTTACAAAATATGAAAGAGAATTGCAAATTTGGGCTTCCAGATGCTCATATTCGAGTGAAGGAATACGTTATTCAAAATTTGATGTCTCTAGGTACGTTGTTTTTTCACAGTGCGAGAAACATACATACATTCATGTAGATTCTTTATTACTTGATTTCTTTAAATATACTGCAGGGCTCTAATATTTGGTGGCAACAATCTAAAAAGTGATTTAAACTTTTATAGTAAGCCAATGCAAAATGCCAAAACGAAATTAATAGCCCTTATAGGCAAATTGCCCCTTTGGGCTAATAAATAAAAATAAAATAAAAACATTAAACTTTTAAATATTTAAATTCTGATAAAATTTTCAATTATGCATCATAGTAGAAAAATCATAATGATGCAAAGTGTTATTAACTGAAAATTCGTGCTTATTTAAGAACAGTATCTTGCGATATAATAACGCTTACAAGTACGAACATATCTAAACCAAGTTGTAACGAAACAATTCCTACACTACAAGCCAAAGTAAACCTTGTCCGATGGTCAAATGTAGGCCTCCGTAATCTCGTTGTAGTGACGGGAAACTGACATTTTCAAAGCTGCAGCGATAAAATAGCGGATATCCCCATTAGCATTCCGCACGCTGTCCAGAATGTTTTTAAAAAAGAAGAATATTAATGGCCAACTCGAGCAAACCCTGTTTTCTTTATTATATAAGATGTGCATTTCTTCTAACAAAGCTGATAATTTTATAAGGATTTTCTCTGGCATAAAATATTATAAAATGCGTTTTAATTATTATTTCACAGTAAATTCAATTTGTATGTTCTAATACTTCGTTATGCTGGCATACACCCTTTCAATGTTTTTAGTAGGTTCTCTCTCTCTCTCTCTCTCTTTTTTTTATTTGCTTATGAAATGAAACTTCATCGCACTTCAACATAGAAATAATCACTGGAAACCATTCTACCAAAATCATTTGTTTGTTATGTTATTTGTTTGCTTAGTGCCGCTTTATGTCAATTCTATTAATTACTTTAAGAATTTCATTATTTATACCTTGAACAAATGTTAGTGTTTCCCATTTAACCATGACATCCTATCTACAAATAAAGATTAGAAACAAGAGAATATTATTACTAGTCGAAAGTGCGTAAGATGACTTACTTGTCTTCAGTATAATAGTCCCAAATATGCGTTGCTCATCGCGTAAAAATGTGAATCATTCCAAAAGTTATTTTAGCTGTACTTCACACAATATCTTCAAAAAAGATACAGAAAACTGCGTATATGATAAAAAATTATATTCTATATAGCCTACCATGCATCACTTGAACAGTTTCTATCTCTACTAATTCAGTACTCTATAACTTACATCTAAGAAGGCTAGAATAGATGCAGTTAATATGACGTTACAAAATTGAAGCCAAAAAAAAAAAAAAAAATGCAACAAGACAACGTCATGACATTTTATGGTCGCCATGCAGCGTAGGGATAAGACTTCGAAACGTATTGTCAAGCAAAATTACACTGAGAGCAAATGTCAGCGTCCGCAAGCTTAGAAAAGTGTCTTTAGGCATAATTTGCATAAAACATCATCGAAACTTTCCCTGGTCTTCCCGGTTTTATCATGTCTTACAGTTATCTGTCTTAGAATTACCATTTACACATTTTCATGTACCTAGTTTTAAATTTGAAACAGTTATTTGCAATCCTTGTGATTTTTCTATATACTGAGTAGAAAATCATTTATGTTAAATATTAAAATGGGAGACTTATAAAGATTCAATGATGAGCAGCTAATATGTAGACAACACGGATTAGAATGTAAACAAAACCAACCAGAAGTCCGCCTATGGCAGCAGTCATGATAAGTCGTGACGTCATATCGTGATGTGTCATGGCTTCATTTTTCACTGCACGAAACATTTATTTTATTTATTCTAACCTCCTTGTCTGCATCTAAAATAAAGTCGGATACTGGTGAAGAAATTTTCGAATAATTTATTATCCTTTTTATATATTGTGTTTTAAGATTTATTTAATTTGTAATATACTTTTATATTTTGAACTTTTCGGTTCATATTATTTTACGTTCAAAAAAAGAAATACGGGAACAAATGCCTAAGTTTTTAAGAGTTAAAATTCTTTTTAAGTAGATTTTAATTTTATTCAGCGGCACATGTTTAGTTTTGTGGTTGGCAACAGTAGTAGTTATTTTCTCTTTTAAGATAACGGAAACATGCGTACGATTTTTTTTATATTTTTAGTTTCTTCAGATTTTTTTCCCTTTGACTATCGATTTTTAAAACGTTTAAATGTTAAAAGTTTTAGTAAAGCGTCAAACTGTAATCTGAATTTTCATGCCGCAACTTTTTTAATAAATTTAATAATTAAAAATTTTCATTACCGTTATATCAACTACGTAGCATCTGAATTTTCGAAACCTGAATATATGGTCTCGTTCTAAGCATCACTGCCACAGCAGTATTTCTTTAACCTGTTACAAAAGCGCACTTCTTTTTAAACTTGCACTGTATTTTCAGGTATTTACTTACCGCTTACTTTGAAAAAACACAATTGGGTGTTACACCGAAAAGTCGATCACATTTCATGGTCATTAACTCACTTAAAGACTTTCCGGCTCAGAGCAAACTCCACTGATAATGAATTCCAAGTACTTTTCTTGATTTCATTAATCTATTGAAAACAATTAAAGAAGCCCTAGGAGACATCTTGATAAGTAAACTAGTTCACAGTGTCAATAAGAGTATGAACTTATTCCTGCGGAAAAAAAATCGCTTAGGAAAAAAATTACTTGACTGTTCATTTTATTTGATCAAGAGAACAGTTCCGAATTATAAACCCTTATTTTGAATTCTTTAACTACTAGAATACGCTATAATTTTTTGTAATGGATCTAAAATTATTTTTTATTTGCTAAATGTTATTCTTACTTTCTATCTTTAGTTCTTGTTTACCAATATAAGTATTCTTATTTTATGCTTCCATAGAATTCGCTTCTATTTGCCATATTTTCGATAAAGATAAGACTACGTAAAGGTATTTGGGCATCACTCATTTTTTTACCGAATGCTGTAAAAGGAATTAAATTTACTTTCAATTATGGAAGCTTATAATAACATAAGGAATGTACAAGATAACTGTTTTCCCTATTTAAAAATGCTTTGCCCAAGTCTTTTTATCTTGAAGAAATATTATTGTTTTAATTTTGATAAAGCCACGTACGACGTAAGTAAACATCACTGCTAATAATCGATGATAAATAAGATTTTGTGACTAACTCCAGTCTTATAAAATTGCTTCATTGAAATAGAGCATTAAGTGTATTACTTAAAAAGTTAAAAAGTAATTTCATCGGACTTCTTAACAGCATTTTACTTCATCTATTATTTTATACCACAGATATATAAATAAAATTAGTTTCTAATGCTCTGTAATAGGATGATTACAAAATTTCTAACTGTACGTCTTGTGTAAGCTATTGTCTATATTATGAAAAATAAAATATAATGTTTATGATGATGTTCTGTGGTAACATAATGATTTGAAACTTATATATATATATATATATATATAGATAGATAGATATATAATAATAAATTTTGTTCAAACGGTGAAGTATTTCAATATTTTGATACATTTCTTTTTTATGCCATTTTAGGTTACAAAAGAAAATGCACAGACTCAAGCTCTTTTCAACTCGAATTTTTAATGAATTGTTACGAATTCTGTACATAGATAGATGATTTTAGTGCAGCTATATGTGAAATTGTTGCATTTTTCTGTGTAACGTAACATGAAAAATCTAATGAAACCAGCTATATAGAAAACGTAGGAATACAGAGGTAAGTCTACTGAGTTAAATAGACTTGCACTCTTACTTTCTTACCTCTATATTCTTACTTTTCTGTACTTAAGGGTATCTCGGTAATTCGGCGAGAAATCGCCAAAAGGCTCCGAACTTGGCGATCATTAAGGACATTTGGGTCCGATCCTGTATCATCGTAATAGGTTTTGTAATTCAATAAAAGTAATTGATCCCTATATTACCTGTAACCGTAATTCGATCCTCATATTACCTTCCAGTAATTTCGAGAAGCAGAAAATACTAGAAATATCACGGCGGCTGGATGAAAACTGCATAAGGACCGAGAGAGCATCTGCTCTCAGTCGTTGCTGTTAGCTGAACGTGAGTTCCGATCCGGTTTCCAGCATGATCTCCGCTTTTGCTTCGCTCCTTAACTGCGCTCTGCATTGTGTTGTGTTTAACGTTTATAGTAGTTTGAAATGTAACTACTGATTGTGATATTGTGAAGAGTTGTACGACTATTTTTGTGGAAAGTTCCAGAATCTGAAGTGTTTCTTTAGTCCTATCATATATTAATGTATTTTATGCAAACTTTAATTACTGTATTTTATAGAAAATTTTAATTATGTATTGAATCTGAACATTTTTAACTATTTCATGTACATTTTCATTTTTTAAAATTTTGTTAATTTCCAGTAATTTGCATCTTCAGATTCAATACTTGGTAGTCTTGCTGTGTTTTCGAGTATACATGCGATAACAATCAACATTACCAACAGATAAGACTTCCTGGTGGTACTGGAATAACCGCTCACGCGTGTGAGTCCCACGTTGATTTACAAGTTTTATATCATCATTACTGAATAGCATCCACCGACTGTAGAAATGTAAATATCGGCCATATACTAAATTTTTGCTTTTTCTCATAAAATTGCATGCTTTTTTTAGTCCAAAGGGATTTAGTCCCGAAGGACTATTACTTTCGTTTTGCGGTTTTGCGTTGAATCACTCTGAATGCCCGTTTCACTTTTCAAATTGTTGCCACTAAATGTTATCGCTCTGCATTAAATTTAAAAAAATGAAAAATCTGCATCAATGTATGCATGTTTCTCGCATTGTGATAAAACCTAGAGCCATCGAATTTTGAATGACGTAATCCTACTGCGAATATGGGCATCTGGAAGCCCTAATTTTGAATTTGAAATTTGCTTTATTATCGATTTTATGTTTTGTAACATTTCAACGAATTTCTGATTAACAAACTAAATGATTTCAAAGCGAGCAATGGCAACACTGTACGGAAAACATTTTTATCTTCAGCGCACGAGACTTACGGAAATTCTAAAGATATGTTCATTTTAAAATGATTTTGCGATATTGATTTTGAACTGAATTTTATGGTTTGAGTACGTAGTACATGATATTTAATAAAAAAAGGTAGCACACGAAACGTTAAAAAAACGCGACTTTGGACGTAATTTAAAATCTGAAATCTTTCAGATTTTTTTTTTATTATTTTTTTTAATAAAATACTTTGTTTTACTATTATTTATAAACATGACTCAACGCCTGTGAGCCGTTAAGATAATCTAACAAATATTTTTTCGCCAGTTCATAAAGTCATCAGTGGGTTGGTGACTTTCCAAAATGTATGGATAATAAAAAAGTACCAAAATTTTATAACACGACTCGCGGATACCGGTTTTTTTTAACTAAGGCAAAGCAAACAAGGGCTCTCTGCTGATGGTGGGATGCTCTCGCAGAGAAATTTTTTAAAATGAGAAATTTACTAATTCTTAAAAATTCGAAAGGAAAACATGAATTCTTGGAAATTTTATGATAAAATTTTCAAGAATTCGTGGAGAAATTTTAACTTCGAAACGGGCTTGCTTTCAAATTATATATAAAAAAGCTCTATAAAATAAGCCCGTTTTCCGGAATCTGAATATAAGTGTAGCTACCCGTGTTCAGCTAACATCTTCTAGCCTGTTACAAAGCTTCTGCCTTCATATTCTGTACTATTACATTTTTGAGACGATGTTGGTTTAGCCGTCTCCATTCGCTCATTGGTGGGTTGCGAGGATGAGCATAGTACGAAATCAACAAAATCGAAATCAGAAGGATAGTAGCTCACTACGGGTTGGAATCTCAACGAATGATCCGGTTACGTATGTATGTTTTTGTGGTTTCTCCTCCATGTGTAACCAGGTAGCTTCCTTTATAATATTTTCTTATTAGTAGACTACTACAGAAAATGCGACTGCTGTCTGCCTAAATATAAGGATGCCTTCATGGAGGACTTTCTAAGAGACACTGGCCTCGTATTTACGTTAAATATAGTAAAGCCTAGGAAAACCCTGCGCAACTAGCTCATTTCATCCCTGAGAATAGAATGCGAGGCGAACTACTGGTGTTCAATTATTTTATATACTTCGTCACTCATTACGTATATTTCTAGCTTATTGACATTTTACAGCATAAATAACTGAATTATGAAATTGACCGAATTTAATAAAAATTCTGATTTGCATGTTATTTATATCGATGATGAATCATACTTTGGTAAAAGTCATGTTCTAAAAAGTTCGGTTAATTCTTAGAAAGGATACCTTACAAAATTTTGTAAATAACTTCAAAAATAACTTAATTGCTTAAAACCTGAAGGTTAATTATAACTTATTTCAATGTTTGAAATTATTTAGTAATTTAGATCTTTTGGAAAATTTGTGGTTTTTGTCTCAATTACGGGAGCATTGCCAATTTCTAAGACCGTTAGCAACGAACTGGTGGTTCGCATACCACAGACGGCAAGCGAAAAGATCAATAAAAAATTATTATTAAGCCTTAAGATGGGCTTTTTCCGTATGTATATATGTATCTGCATATTTTTTTGTGTTTTCATTAATTTTCCTAAGTGTAACGTAAATAACAACCAAATTAATTGCAAAGGACTCCTACAAAGACTTTCCTTTTCGTAGGCAGACGACCTTTGTATGCTTTGTCCTAAGATCAAGATCAAGATAGTACTTTGGGTTCAAGGTGTCAACTACTAATGAGTTTTAACCTATATATCAAGTAAGGCCGGAGGCCGCTCACTTTTGTTTAGATAAATCAGAGGTGCTTAGCACCGCGCCCTTAAGCGAAAGAATGGTCTATGTGGCAAAGTCATACAGGAAGGCAGTCATGAAATTATAAATTAATATACTTTTGTAGATGTAGAAACATTCGAAAAATTTTTGAGCAGGTGCTGGGTGCGTGCTATTTGCAGTGAGGAATTGAGTGACTGAAATGAACATGAGATACGGAGAGTAAGTCAATATCAAATCACGTAACCTGAGGTCGCGTTCTGGTTCGTTGATAAATACTGCTGTATTACTCAAAGTTTTATTAATTTAAGAGTAAATAACTTTTGTAGGCCTATAGTATTGCAATCTACTACATAATAATGATCTAATAATTATGGAGAGGTGAGTTTTATGCTACGTAATTCTTGTTTAATTAGATAGAATTAGATTATTCCTTTTTTGGGCGTGGGGGTCACATGCAACAATCATGTTGCAGGATAATCTGTTAAGCGATTTCAAGACGAAAAATAATAGTCCATAAGGCTATTTCAAATTACTCTTCACAAAGTCCGTAATTTGGCTTTGTCAGATAATAAAAATACACTTAAAACTCAACACAAAAATAGTTAATCATATCACGAATTCTTGAGTATATGAAATGCAATTAAATACTGGGTACTATTTACAATATGTACACTTTCACCACTTGCTTTGCCCTATTCAATTTTATCAAAACAAACGATAGAAACGTTTCCCGATAAAGCACCATAAACAAACAAACAAATCAAGTAGACATTTTCTGATTGCGTATAGTTGGAAACTGACTAAATTAAATGTGAAAGCTTCTAATTGTCTTTTTAATTTGCCTCAAATTTGAAGCCTAAAATTTTAAGAACATAAATGAAAAAAGGCGCTCAAAATGAAACATTTGTCTGTTATTTGAGTAATTTTGTATTGGATGACAGGTTAGTTTTATTCGTAAAACGTTTCACAAAATAAGTTGAAAAAAATATTATACCGAATTCAAGCACATTTATTACATATATAGAAACTTAGCCCCGCTATCTAGAATAAATAACGAAAAACACTTAATTTGAATCTGGTAAAATACAGAGACAAAACCTCTATAACAAGTAATTGTAAATAAATAAAAAAAAACACTGAAACATAAAATTCGAAATCTCAAAATAATAACAAATATGAATTCAAATAAATGACATATCGAACGAAAATTGAGAAGATCCCCGTGAGTGCGTCAACAAATACTGTACTGATCCTTCTATGCCATATTTTACATTTCAATATAGCTTTTAGGCCTGTGATTTCAAAAGTTGACTATTACTCTTCTGAAGCAAACATTCTTGAAATTGTTGATTTCATTTGAAATCAGCATTTTCTTCCAGTACTGAGGGTTGAAATGTCAATCATACTTGTTTAGTAATATAACATTTTATTTCAGTTAGACCCATATTACGCTACATTAATTAATTTACTTACCTAAGTAAAGGAAAACAAAAGATCAAATTTGTGTCATTTTCTATGCTGTGTTTAATGTAAGATCTGCGGCATAAGCAATTCAGTTACACAAACTAAAGATCAAGGCAGTATCCACTGTTTACATTAGTACTAATAAATCGCTCTCGTCTCAGAATTTCCCGCCATGATTCACAGAAACTGTAAAGTAACTGAATCAAATGTTTACACAGCTTAGCTATGATTACATGCAAAAAATATGTCATCAATTTTCGCCTGTTTCATATGTACTGCAACGAGCGAATACTAATAAAATCTTTCTCTGAAATGGATATTTTCACAAAGTTTTTAATATTTGAGAACAGATGAAATGCGTATGATGAGTTTCACGTACGTGGAGATTCCTCAACGGGCTACCTTGTTAATCATACTGTTGCGTATCAATACAAAAGTGAAGAATAAATAAATTGCACAAATTGAGCAATGGAATGAGTGTTCGAGAACAAGAATAATAATAGCGTGACATAAATTCAAGAACTAAAATACATATGTATAAAAATTTTTTAAATTACACGATTTTAATCAAATGCACTAAAAAGTAAAGAAATAATTTTAACTTGTAAAGAATCATCTCAAGTGACATCTCAAGTCTTGCAGTTTACGTGGATGGCTCGAATCCCGGAGAAAGTACAACTGATTTTTCACATTTTTCTCTCCGAACGAAAATATAAATAATCTCTACAGGCTACCCTTACACTCTTGATTCTTTTTTAACTAGCCTAACATTCTTGATTATAATGTCACCAAAAATAAGATTGTATTGCTAATAAGGGCGGATTTTAAATCAATATTGGGACCTTTCCCTAGGATAACATGCGACAAACAATTTTTCGTAGGAGCCAATTTGATACTTCCGGTCAAGAAATATACTACTTTTGTCATCAGCTCATTTCGGTTATGAAATTTATTTTCTAAACGTAAGAAATATTTGTCTCACGTTAATAAAGAGCGAAAAAAAATAACACACTTTAAAACATTTCCATTGATAGTGCTTACTTTGAAAATAGGAAACAATGGTATAAGAGATAAGAAATCATACTATGTCTAATGGTGTCCAAAAAAACAATGTTAGCGCATATATTATTTTGTAGAAAATTATTTTGATTCTGTTATCCTAGGACGGAAAAGATCCCATAATTATTACTAAGTGAATTGAATGCGATCATTTTCATCCACGTGATTTCGATTCTATCATGTATATTATTCTTTGAAATTCTGTAAAAATTCTAAGAAAAAATGTAGATAGAAAATAAATAATAAAAATACTATAAAAAGTTAATAAAATCTGAAAGGTTTCAGATTTTAATTACGTCCAAAGGGGCGTTCATTTAACATTTTGTGTGTTACCTTTATTTGTTAAATACCATGTTCTTCGCACTTAAACCATAAAATTAAGTTCAACAGCAATATCGCAAAATAATTTTAAATTGTGCATATCTTTAGAAATTTCGGTATACGCTCTCACGCGCTGGAGATAAAAATGTTTTTCTGTACAACGTTGGTATTGCTGGCTTTGAAATCTTTGAATTTGTTAATGAAAAATTCGTTAAAGTTTTAAAGAATATTGTTACGAATTTCACATTTATTTGGCTATTTATTTAGAACTGTAATTAAAATTCCTTTTTATTTTCCCGTGCAACGCACGCAGACGATTTTTGAAGAGAAAGCTACGTCAAAAAAAAAAAA
>KK121397.1:942418-967008 GCA_000611955.2 Stegodyphus mimosarum | reverse complement strand
CTTTAACTTTTGCAAAATTAAGGAACAAATAAAAATTTAAATTCTACTTTACCTTTAATTGAGAAATTGAACGTAGGAATAAATGTAGTCATTCTTCTCCAACGGGTCTACATGAATATGTAATACTTTCTAACTGTCTAACGGATTGCTAAATTGATGTATGTAATTTTTACCTGAGTAAATTAAGAAATTTCTTTGAACTAAGTAATCTCTATCAATATCACTTAAGACACCATGCTCGGTGATTCATAAAATTTCCTGTGTATTTTGATGCTGGCCAGCAGAGTTTGATAACTGCTTATGAAAGGTTAATATTAATTTTTACGGTGTAAATTTTTGATTAATTCATCTCGGTGCATATTTGAAAATAGCAATATATATTAATAATTCTAAATGCATTATTTTAAATAGTTGTCACCCTGGTATCAAGAAATTAAGTTGTAAGATTGCGTGTCTTCTTTATAATGCTGAAATAAATATCCTTGGTTATATATATATATATATATTTGATTCAGAGTATTTTTCTTATGATGTCTTGTGTAAATGTTCTTAACACCAGTACTCCTGCTTGGTCTTAGGGGTTGTTCGGGTTAGTTTTGAGGAAAGGTTAAACACAACGCAATTAAGAATTTGGTTTTTGATATTATTGTAGGCAATTTATTTAATTTCAGGTTTCAATTGTAACAGTTAGTAATTTAACTTAGTATTTAACGTCTGGTACCTTAAGACCAGAACATAATATAGGATTTTATGTTAATTAACTAGTTATATGTTTTGAACCTTTACATTTTCTTTTCTTTTCCGCAGTCCTCGCCGGAATACAGATTAATTGTTGAGTATTCAAGCCGAGGATTTAAATACTTTAGAGCTTCTGGTATCCTCGTCTTGCAGTGATATACTATCGCCAGCTCTGCCAAATTTTTATTTTAGAAGAGATGTTTACAAGCAGCGCATGTTAGGTAAGCGCTGCTGAATCGTCAGTGAAAACGTGTTTCTTTTTTATTTGTTTAATTTTTTTATACATCGTTTTACATTTATTATAGTATTTGAATAGAACATGTGGCAACGATTAGATAATTCTTCAGATGATATAATTTTTGTGCATTCTGAGTTATAAAATGAATATGTAACGCTGTTAAGTGAACCTAGCATCAGCGTGCCGCTATAGTGAGTAAATTGCGTGAGTAAGTGAAATAATACAGTGAATTTTAAATAGCCGACATTTAAATACGCTTAATTAGTTACTCGAGCTAGCTTAAGAAGTCTATTGTACGTGTAGACTCATACTACGTTATCGAAATTGAATTAATTTCAGATTATGTTATTTTAATATTCGGAACTAGTGGAAGTTCATTTGTAGCAGAAGTAGTGTCTTCTGTTAGTTTAAAGAGTACAATGAAAAGGTTATTTGAACCTTTCTAAGACTTTGTCATCTGAATTAAGGCTGAAACAATAAGGTGCTTATTAGTTTAGAAGGGTAAGAAGGCGAGTTAAAACTTTTAAATTATTCAAACAGTACGCTACAAATGAATATGAAGGAATGATAGCTCGAATATTGTTAACTAACAGACGTAATTTCAATTCTGTTATCAGAATTAAAATTGTTACTTATTCAGTGAAGACGGTCATTCTTCCTGAAACCCCAAAATTTCAAGATATTTAATGACTGGTGAAATATATAATGATGTCTGTAAAACATGTCTGAAATATATGATGATCATGTGGAAAGTGTTAACTACAGAATACTACTGTGCAGTGATTGTGGAAATTTAGAGATGAGGAATAAATTTTGAAAGACACCCATACGTAAGAAAATTGTGATAACACTCCTAACCAAATGCGACCAGGAAAATTTAACACGCCGATCATAAAATCCTCAGATTTCAAATTCTTCCCCAAACCGAAACAGTCACTGTGTGAAAACGAGTTCCTCTTTGAAATAGCAGTAACCCAAGCCATTCAAGTTCTGATCAAAGGCAATATCCTATAAGGAAGAGCATACCTTCCAAGACATTGGATCACGATTGTTGTAAAGCGAAAGAGATTTCACAGAGGGAATGTACGCAGAAACTGTCTGAATTAACATGAGATAAAAATATTTAAGAGCGTTATTTTTTTAAAGTACTCTTATTTGTATATTTAATTCCTACTGTTTTGATGGTCATTAACTGCTTTAAAAGTAATATGGCGTGGTAGTAATTGGCATAAATGGAATTATTTGCAATTTTCTCTGTTTGTCTCTCAATAAACGTGGAAGGAGGTCGGTTTGAAATGAATTAAATGGTTATATAATAATGTCTCGTATTCTCCGGTATCAAAAACTAACTAGACATCAGAAATTAGTAAGTTTAAGACTTTAAATGTTAGTGACAAAGTCTTAAATACGAAAAATTCCAGAGAAGAGTCTAAAGAACAATTTATTAACTCAAATTAAAATTCACAGATGGCACCGACTCGTGGATATGTACCCAAAACTCAAAACTCAAAAAAGATAACGAGTAATTTAAAATTAAATAGTGTAAGTTAGCCTAACGGCTGCACAGGTAATTTAACGCAAAGGATTTCTCTGACTCGAAAATCGGGTTAAACAAGCCTAATGGTATGAAGCGCTTAACGCCACAGAAGTGTATTCGCTAGTAAATCAAATATAGCAACGTAACCTTCAAGCAGGCAGAACGCGCTCTTAGTTCACTTTCAAAAACCTTCCCTTAAGTACTAACTTTTTCCTACCTCATCTGAATACACGCGCACTAACTCCGTTGCATTCTGGAAACAAAGCGTATGTTGAAAGCAAGAGCGATAGGAAAGATAGCTTCAAAATAAAATTAACTGTTAAGTAAATTAAATAAATCTCCGCAACATACATAATATAATTTGAGAAGTTATATTTGTGATTGATAAAAAAGTGACATTGTATGATTTATATTTTAAAACTCAGTTACATTTTGAAAATTAAATTATTGTTCGTTACAGTCAAAACGTATTTAATAAGTGGAAAGGCGCAAGTAGGTCGCGATCAGCCTGAGAGCCGCATGGGGCTCACGGGTTGCAGTGTGGCCATGCCAGTCATATATGTACATTCTTCCTGAAATATGAACTCTTAATTTGTAATCCGAAACGTGCTCTGCAGTAATATGTGGTATTGTGATCATGGAAATACATTGATAGTTTGTTGTAAGATATTCGTAAAAGCTTCCCTTAAAGCAACTAAATAATAAGAAAGGATATTTTTGTATTAAATATTTGTTTTTTAGAAATTTTCCATATATGAATTTTAGATTTGAAATCCCTTCCTAGGAATTCAGTTCAGATTTAATTAACAATTAACTTATATTTGCAATGCATTTGCTTAAAAATGAAGGTTGATTATCAGAGTGAACTTTTCATTTACTATAAATACTAATTTTATGCTAATGATTAATATTAAAATGATATTAAAAATATGGGATATTAATTTAAAAAGAAGTAGTTAATAATTAAGTTAATATTCGATTATTTAATTTCCTTCCCCTTTATTCGTGTGCGTATTAACGTTTTTGGTTTGCTGTTTCGGAAAATTTAACATTAGAATTTGAAATGAGGGAAGCAATCACTAGTCGTGACGAATTATCGTCAGCCACCTTTTAAATTTGGGCGCCCCTTAGAGCCATTAGGTTATTTTGACGCAGGACACGTAAAATATGTGCAGTGCTCTCGCCAGGACTAGAAAGACGGATTTCCGAACACGCGTCAAGTGTGCTTTCAGTTACACCATAAAGGCATACAGAAAGGAAGGAGAAAATAAACTTATACATTTATGAAAATAATTTTCCTTTAAAGATTAAGTAAGAATTTTTCCCCCTCAGTATACACTTGAACACTAAGAAAATATCTGGTGTGTACACCACATGACTTCATTGTACAGAATATTAAACTATACGCATTTTTTTGCTGCATTTCATTTAAACTTATTTCTTCAAATTTCATTACAGATATATTTCTCATTTAATTTTTACTTCGCACTTCGTAGCAAAGAGAAAAATACATAAAACCACAAAATATCTCTATTAAAAATTGAAAAATATAGGAAGATATAAAGCACTAAATACAGTTAAAACAATGAAAACGTTCTTGCAGTTAAAATAGAGTTTCTACGCAAAACAAAAAATTCGGCCAGCGAACAAATAGGCAGATTTTTCGGTGCAAAAAACTGAAAGTTTAATTTTGTTCCCAATCGGCAAAAAGACACGGAAGGTGCAGAAAATGACTTAAATCACTGTTCTGCTAAGTTTCAAATGTAAACAGATATGGGTGCTATGGTAAAAAAATTAGGCTTAGCCGCACTCAAACAACTTTTAAATTGTTGATAATTCTACAACCATTACATGCAGATTAACTGAAGGAATAAAAACTTTAACTGGAAGATAAGAATAACATAATTCAATTATTTTAAAGCAAAAAGTGCACAGTTTACCAACATGTAAGATTAAAAAAAACTGAGCTCACGGAGCCGAGTAACGCAGTCGATTACAACCAAAAAGGCAGGCGCACAACTATGTTACAGCAGTCCTATACACAAAATTTTGACGTTCTTAGACTGCTCGTTTTTGAGTTATGCTAGACACATGCTACGTACATACGTACGTTCGTACAGACGTTGCGATAAAATTCTTCTGAATCCATTTTAAATCATTTTTGCAGCCCGTTTTAGGAAAAAGAGTGCTTTATTCTGTCCTTATGTACAAACATCACGCAAAAACGTCGTTAAATTGCATTCAACAGCGGTTACAACGGATATTTTAGTTAAAATATGATAAACTAAAATTTTCGCGGTTACAATACTTCCTTTACTTCGAAAAAGGAAGTAAAAAACATTCCAGTGGAGGAAAAAACATTTATAACATGTAAAGAAAATTTACAATGAAAGTAAAAAATGTCAAATACATATTTTCGTTTAGTCTATGATCATACACACACATATACAGGAAAAGTGCACTGTATACAGGAAATCAAAATAATTTATTTTATTCCATGTTTTCGAAATATAGCGCTAAAAGTCATTTTTAAAAATTTCTGAATGATTAAAATTGCTGCAACGTGGATATAGCCAACCTGTGAGAATATGATTTGATAACCTATGTTGAGCACCATTATACAATTTCGTTCTCAGAAATATTAATATTTCCAAAAGTGATGGTCTGAGAGAGGTGGTCGCTTTAGGATATTTTTTTTATTTCTGAATAATTAAAAATGCTCCATTACCTATGGTTCCAGAGAGTTTTTGTCATCTGTTAGTAGAGCAATCTGCAAGAGTATAATTATCAGTTATGTTAAGCACCATTATATAATTTTGTTCTCAGAAAATTTCCAAAAGCGGTGGCCTTAGAGTGGCGTCGCTTTAGGATATTTTACTGCATACCGAGATTTTAAGTGCTTCTGGAGATTTAAAATCAATAATTCGAAACGTTTAAGTGATATTTCAAGTTATTTTGAGAAGTATATCGATCACAATTTACTTTTACAAGTTCAAGTAGCCGTAAAATATATGTAGTCATTCGTGAATGTTTGTACTTTTATTCCAAGATGTCATTTTTTGTTAAGAATTTGCTAGCGGTACCGTGTTATGCTTCATGAATGTCGCTTGAAGTTCAAGATCTTTAAACATAAAAAGTAATAAACGCAGAAGAAAAACATCGAATTTTATCATGTATGCACGAATACAAAAGTAAAATAAATACAGGCAAAACTATCAAGTATTCGGAAGAAATTCAGCATAGTTTAATATCGATCAACGACTGTTTACTCCTTCTTCTGTATGTCAGCCTGCAGCGAAGGAACTGAAGGTACACATTCTTACGGATACATAAAGTTTATTGATGATAACACTGTCCTCTTTTAGATGGGGACAAAAATAGAAGAACATCAAGCGATTTGCTTGCAATGATTACCTTTGAGAAGGCTCTAGAATTTGATTTTTTAGCATGTTTTTCTTTTGGTCCACGAAAGGAGCGTAAATAACAGAAAGGGACATGTATCTATGTTGTTCTTTGAAAATCCGAGATCTATTTCTAGATATTTATTTGTATGTGATGTATAAAAGCACCGGATTTTCGTTGTTGTGAATTAAATTGCGCTTAAACAAGTAAGTATCATTTAACCTTCATGGGACTACACTACTTGTTCTTAAATCGGACAAAAATTAAATTTTTTTTTAGAATTCTTTGGTTCGTATTCATTTAATTTAACAATAATGTTACACGATAAAGTTAATTTAGTTTAAAAATACATAATTTTAATGATTTATTAGCATATAAACTGTGAAATTGTGAAATGATTTACTTTAATGCGAAACATTTACATACATACGATATATAATTATCACCAAAACTCAACTTCCTTTGATGTAGATTAAAACTGTAGAAACTCTGCGCATCTCGACGGAAAGAAAATAAGAACTTTTTCTCAGTATTTTCATGGTTTTCTGGAACGACTTATTAACTTACTATATAATCATCTTAACACATAAATCAAGAAAAATTGCGCTCAACACATTTAGAAAAATTTTAATATTTCAACAAGAATTTATAACGCATATAACTTAAATATAGAAGAGAAATCGTCTTAAAATATCATTCAAGTCACACTCTTTTTGGAAAATGAGTTAAATGTCCCGCAACTGGTTTATTTTTGAATAGGAAGTACGAACACTCAACATTGCATTCGCCGGAATTCGAAATCCCGATTGTTAGCCAGATGTACTTCCAATTGTACCACATACACGTGGCAAAAAGCAGACAATTCCTTACATTGTCCTCCACTTAAAGACTGACTCGAGAAGTAAAGGCTATAAGGCTTCAAATTCAGGTATGTACCCACCGCATTTCGGTCTATGCAGGTATGTACTCACCGCATTACGTATTTGTACCCACCGCATTTCGGTCTGGGCATCACTTCGCCGGTGTTTGTTAAATGGTCCTTTGCAGTCACATCATTCATGCATATTACATGCAGTGAGAAAGAGGGAAATTGCTTAAAAAGTGTTTAATAAATGTGAGTATTAAGGGTAAACAAGCTATGCGAATGAATTCGTGGCAAAATGAGAAAGTTTAGAAACAACTTTCGATCATCGAGATTTATTAAGATGTTAATTGAACAGAACAGAACAGTCCTTAGTAATGTTCCGTTACACGATCATTATGCTTCAGGTCGTGGTGCACTAAGATTATTGAATATGAATTAATTTTTTTTTGCGGGGTTATGCTTGGACTAAGTTTAAATTTGAAACATTCGGAGAACTGAAAAATGTCTTCGCAATTTAGGCAGATGATAAACTTTTCCTCGTGAATGACAAAACGCAAATATCCGATTTAGTGGATACGCATAATATCTTCTATTATTTGGTATCTGTTTATGGCAAAAGAACATTTCATCTTGAATGCCACTGCCAATGGCTAAGAAGTCTCTCAGTGGCATATCTGGGATTATTTCTGTAGCTCACGATGTATACGTAAACAAGGAATTGCTACGTCTGTTGAAAGGATATATAAAGCCATATGGTATCCATTTATATTCTTTGTTCACTGTTAAGGGTTTCGATGCGGACTTGCGAATTAAAAAGTAGCGCATTTGGGAAATTCTTATTCCTTCCTTTTTCTGCATATTACAAAAGCCTATAAGGTGTCAAATAATAAAATTACAGCACTTGTTATTAAATTTTTGATTCATCCTTAATTTTTTGATTTGATCAAATGGTAATTTTTTATTAATTTGATTTTGAGATTTCTTTCAAATATATGTTTAACACATATGTAAATTTATTACAATTTGCACTCATTCCTAATGGCAAGGTCGTAGTTATAAACTAATTTTTACTTCTTTGTACAAAGTAAATGAAGTACTGTAATTGCAAAATATTAGGGGTACCATATTGCAACTAAAATATCCATTTTGACCTCTCTCCAATCCATTTGAACAGTGCTTTTGCATGACATTAGTACGCATGGACGCAATAAGACTCTTTTCCAAAATGGATTGTAAAATGAATTTAAAATGAATTTAGAAGAAAGTTTTTCACGACACCTGTACGTACTTACATATGTATGTATCTTGCATAACTCAAAAATGAGAACTAATAAAACATTGAAATTTTGTATATGAGACTATTATAACCTGCAGTTCTCCCTGTTACACACACACACACACACACACACACATATATATATATATATATATATATATATATCCACTGGGTTAGTCGGCTCAAGGAGCTCAGTTCTTTTTTCTTACACATTGGCAAACTGGGCATTTTTTACTTTAAAAGTGATTGAATTATGTTGTTCTTATGTTCCTGTTAAGTTTTTTATGGCTTTAGTTACTCTGCATTCAGTATTGTAGAACTATCAACAGTTTAAAAGTTTAAGTGGTACTAAGACTAACGAGGTCTCCATTGCTTTACATTTGGAACCCTTAGTAGAATAGTGAATTAAATCAGTTGGAGCACCAACGTGACTTTTTGACCAGTGTGACCAAACGTTAATTTTCAGTTTTTTTGCACCGAAAATTTCATCTTTGTACCCGTTGGCCATATTGTTTCTTTTAGCGTAGAAACTCTAATGGTAAAAAATTGCTTTTAACTGAATTTGGTTTTTTTTTTTTTTTTTTTTTTTTTGGTATTTTACAATTTTTAATGAAGATCCAGTTTTTATGTATTTTTGCCTTGCTGCGAATTGAGAATTGAACTGATTGAAAAAGAAATATATCTCTAATGAAATTCGAGTAAATAAGTTTACATGAAGTGCAGTAAAAAATGTATATATTTTATTATGCCGTACAAGGAAGTCATGTGGTGTCCACATCAAAATATTTGTTATTAATCTTTGTATTGAAAACGATCATTATCCGATCCTACATTAACGAAAATCTGAAGCAAAAAAAAAATAATACACTTTAATTAAAATCCGTGTATTGCGAAATATTAAATAATTATGTTAATTAATAATGTTTTTTGAGGTTTCGACGTTATGTATTGCCTTTAACCACATACTCCGTCGTAAATTTCAACACAATTTTTTTTTTTATTTCACCCTTCAAATTATTGTGAACGTTCCTATTCTAAAACGAAAACGAATTCTAAAACGAAATATGCAAAGAGCTTATATATGGAGACCAACGTATTGGTTCTCACTCCTCCCATACTTTAAAATGACATATTAGCGCACAACAAATATAAATCTGTATTGTCAATAACAATAAAAAAGTTAATTCCTTATGCCCAAATCACAATGATTTAAAAAAAAATCTGGATATAGCCAAGGTTTATATTTATTAGTTTTATGCTCTTAAACGGTAAGATATTTCGTATGTAATGCTGTGGGCAGCGCAACGTAACAAATGCATGTATGTGTTTCGAAATCAAAGTTGGTTGACTATGAAGGTTGTCTGCCTGTGTCATTTTGACACTGAAACACATTTTATCACTTTGTGCTATTCTTAATTTTCCACCATTATCATAGTTTCAGGCGAATTCTAATCATTTATCTGTGAAAGACCGAAATCTGGAGAATTTCGACATTCTCCGATGAATGTCAACATTCACCTATCCCTTGGTGTGTGTCCGAAATATTTGCTAAATATCCTTATTTCTCACTTACACTAGCAAATGTCGACTTTCATCATGTACTGGTGGTTAACATTTTTGTTACGATTTCAAATTATATTTTATTATTAAAACATATTATGATATATGCAAAAATAGGAAAAAACTCAAGTAACTGCACATGCAAATAAACTGTTGAACGTAACAACGAACAGTACATTATGAATGAGAAAAGAAAGTAAATGTGAGTGATATTATACAGTCTAATTTACTGCAATAACAACAACTATTTACGGTCCGAACGTGTCCGAATGTAACAGAGTATTCGGACTTACTCTGACGTATTTGGAGAATGTCGACATTCTCCAATGTCGGTCTTTCACGGTAATATATACAAAGAAAACATAATCAAAACTTTTACGCGAACATGTGGTCCAGCTTCCTGTTGAAGGAACAATATGAAACGTGTATTTTAATAAAACATAAAACAAAAATCGTAACTCCAGTTTCGCCTAGAGTTTTTGCCGTATTATTTTGAATATAATGTAAAATCGTTTTACAAAACTCAATTATCAAAACAATTTTACCATTGTTATGATACAAGTCAAAATAGGAAAAACTCATAGGATTTTTGAGTGACTATGCCTTCAAAAAATATATTCATATGTTAGTTTTCAAAACTATTCCATTAATGTGCAATTTCACAGCGCAATTAATATGAATTAATACGAAAGAAACAATAACTGTTTAATAAATTTCACTCCACATGTATTTCAATCATTCATAAAAAATGCTCTGTAACAAAAGAAAATATAAGCTTTTGTTTGACTGATTGTACAGCTGTAAATTTCTGTATTGAAGATAGCAAGAGTTATGAGCAAAATGCTTCAGGAAAATTGCCTGTTTTATATTTAATTTTCATTAACTATAAAAATAAAATACTCAGATTTTGAAACAGATTTTTAAGCAGTCATAGGCCGTTTTATTTATACATAGCAAAAGACTAAATGCTGGTACTGATAATTGATTTGTACATAGTATAAAATTGGAAGTTAGCGTAGACTCATATTTACTTCTAAGCTATAATTAAAATTAAGAAAGACAAAAAATGTTATATTAAAAGTAATCATTTGTGATAAAACTATCTTAGTGTACTTACTTATGGATATACATCGTGATAGATTGAAATATATAAAAAAGGAGTCTATCCTTGAATTCGTTGAGTTTTCCGCGAAACAGCCTTGCTGTTAGCGCATTCAACGTTCGTCATGACAGTATTTCGTTATACTGACAATGCCATTTTTTTTATCAGTACAAAAGTGCGCTTTGGATAAGAACGGATTAAATCTATTTTCGCTACCATGACTATTTTGTTATAAAATGCTTTAAAATCCTAAAATCCTTCTTTCTTTCTTCCTTTGAAAGTACGTGAGGCGTCTTAAAGAAAAGAAGTCAACTGTAATATATAAAATAAAAAAAAATTGACGTGGACATTACATGAATTCCTTGTACGGCCTATTAAATTATGCAAATTTTTTCCGGCATTTCATTTAAAATTATTTTTCCGAATTTCATTAGGAATATATTTCTCATTCAATGAATTCAGTTCTCACTTCAAGGCAGGGAAAAAATACGTAAAAACTCAAACCATCTGCATAAAAAATTGTAAAATAAAAAAAAAAAAAATTAAAATGACAATTAGAGTTAAAACAATTTTTACAATTAAAACTAGAGTTTAAATTAATTAAAGTAGGCATAAAGACAGATTTTTAGGTGCAAAAAAAAAAACTCGGCAAAAATCTGAAAATGGCCCAGAAACTGACTTAATTCACTATGCTACTAAGTTTCAAACAGAAATAAATGGCTGTGTCGCTAGGCTCAGCGGAAATTAAACAACTTGATTGTTGATAATTCTGCAACTATTACATGCAGATTGCAACGCATAAAACCCCCAACCGGAACATAAGAACGATGTAACACTTTTGAAGCCAAACATGCACAATTTACCAACATATGAGATTAAAAACCTTAGCTCACCGTGCCGGATAACAGAGTGGGTATTATATATATATATATATATTTATACACTTTCGGTGCAGCCAATTGCAACCAAATAGGTAGGTGCTCATCTACATGTTATAGCAGTCCCATATACAAACTTTCAGCGTTCTGAGAGTACTCGTTTCTGAGTTATGCGAGATACATTCATATGTGTGTACGTCGCGAGAAAACTCTTCTAAATCCATTTTTAATCCATTTCGCAATCCGTTTTGGAAAGAAAGTGTCCTTTATCGAGATGTTACACAAAGATATCGTTAAAATGGAACTGAGAGCGGTCAAAATGGCTACTTTCGTTAAAATAAGATACCCAGAATTTTTCGCGATTACAATACTTCCTTTAAGTACAATGAAGTAAAACTGATATAATTTAACATTGTAGCTATTAAGCGCACGTTACATATTACTTTGGAAAACTACCAAAACGTATTCTCGTAATATTCGTTCTCTTCGGTTAGCACAAATAGATAGATTTATGTTCGTTTTATTTCCTTCTGTCAAAATTATAATCTTGTTTTCTTTTGAGATTTGATAGCTGACAGTTTTAGGTTGCTATTATAATAAATTCTGCGTATTTTTGTTTACAACTGTTAGTTTACGGCGAATTTTAACGTCGGGTGCAAAAATAAACATTTGCGAAATATTTTCACTTTCTATTTTCATAAAGGCAAGGAAGAGGATGAGGCTGTATGTGAAGTTTATGTTGTTGATTGCTTAATTGAAAGCATGTGCTAGAATTGTCTTAAAAAATTTTCATTGTGGGGATTTTTCACTTGATATGATCAACGTTCTGCCCGATATTCCGAAGCTAATGATAAGAAAATTAAAGTCGTAATTGTATCCAATCGCCATATACGTAACTGTGAGATAGTTCGAAAAAAGATTAAACGCATTTCACACAACGATTGATAAAAATATCAGATATCTTGGACTTCTTAAGCAGCTCGATATTTGGGTTATGCGTAAATTGAAAGAAATTCACTTAACACAACGAATCAATATTTGGGATACGCATTTCAAAATTAAGGCAGTCGAGCCTTTTGGAATTATCACTGGTGGTGAAAAATGCGTCTTCCGTAATAACATTAATCTAAAAAGATGATGGTCAAAGCATGATAAATCAGCACAAATCATACCGAACCAAATTGCATTAGATAAAGACCACTCTGTCAACTTGGTGAGATTACAAAAGTATTGTGTATTTTGAACTGCTTTCTTGAAACTAAACGATCAACTCGCCAACAACTTATGAAATTGAAGAGATCAATAAGGCAGGAAAGGTCACCATTGGCAAATCGCAAAGGAATCGTATTCCACTACGACAACGCGGGGCTCACACATCTTTAGCAAAACACGTACGAAATTACTGGAGCTTGATTAGGAAGTGATGCCGCATCTTCCATATAGTTCCGACCTTGCCTCATTGGATTAAAATTTATTTCGAAGATTACAATACTCCTTAAATGGTAAAAATTTCGGTAATAGCAATATCCGTAGACCGAACTTGGAGGTCTGAGGTTTTTGCAGGTGAAAACCAGAAAATCTACGAACGCGGAGTCATGAAATTACCAAAAGGATGACAAAAGGTCATCGAACAGAGTGGAAGTATTGACTGATTGAGGATCAGTTTTTCTATAGAAAAAATTCAGTTTTTTTTTTTCGCACTAAAAAAGCGAAATTATTTTAAATCCCTATCCAATAGTACCAACTTCACAGAATTGCGTAACATGTTCTCGTAACTTTTAACGATTAAGTTTGTTTTTATTTACATAAAAAGCAAACACTGGATTTACTTTTGCAAATTTAAATAAACTTTTCTGTAAAATACGAGCTAGTTTCATTTATTTTTAAGTACAATCACAGGAGAGGATTATTCTTCCTATGAAAGGCAATTACAAATTATGCGGAAACTTCTCAGTAATATGAAGACATTTTACTGGCCCTTTACATCTGGCAACGAAATTCCATTATGCTTTAAACTGAAATGGATGTTCTCTCTATACGGAATTGGTCATTACTCTTGATTAATTAAATCATTAATTCCCTCTTTCTGAACATGTTTATGCAATCAAACACGAAAGGGTTAAGTGTTCCTGGATCATTTAACCGATTGGTGGTTATGGAAGGGTTACTTGAAAATTTAACGAGGAACAGATGTTAAAAATAGCACACCCTATTACAACTTCGGCCTTCCGCACTTCAGAACAGGTACGAAAGCATCGCGAAACGAGAAAGTCTTGTCAACTCGGATTACTTGCCTTAGTGCAAATGTGAATCTTCAAATTTGGAATATGCACCTTATCACAAGAGGGAAGTAACTGAAACGTAATATCGTAATTAATAATGTCTCACATCAATCTTTAGATGCGAACTTAAAACGTGGAACGAAATTATTCATTCTGCATTTGTCATACTCGGTTGACAGCTTGAACCTTTGCGCCAGCGGAAAATTTCAACCTTAATGATTAAGGGAAATTAATTGGTGAAATGTATTTGAACAGAGCACGTTCATGTTTTGAAAGCATAGCTTTTCTGTTATGAAAGTCGTTTGTCAGAAATATAGAAATTCCAATATCGATGCATTCCTTTATTTTGTTTATGACATGCCTTTAACTTCCAATCGACGCTCCTTATTACGACCCTTCGCAACCTACACCAAAGTAGTTATAAGAATTGGTGGCCATAACAAAAAAATTGATTATTGCACTTTTATCAGCTGTGTGAAATTAAGATTTTTTTTAAAGTGTGTATAATATGTAAAAGCTAATTTTTAAGTTTTTCTTCTGTTATTGCATTCCACGCTGTTTTTAAGCAGTGCTAAATTGTAAGAGCATTAATTCAGTAAATTATAATTTTGTAAAATGAGGAAATGATTTTATTTAAAACCAGTCTCTCATAATTAACGCTTGAAACTAAATATGATCTATTGATCGAGAGGCTGAAGTGCAGATGTAATGTATGAAGACAGCTATCTCTCTTTTTTAGATTTCGTCAATTATAGTTTATGTTTGAGGAATGATGGTTATTACTTTCGCTAATTACGATTACAATTGTCGCCTAGACGGTATAGTGGTTATGGGAGCTTACTATGGTATCGAAGGGTTCGGGCTTGAATCCCGGAGAAGACACGGATGTTTGTATAGTGTCGGTGCGGCATGGCGGCACTTTAAATATGCGGCCAGTCGAAAGTCCTCTCGTGTGGTTTGGTGAAAGAGGAGAGAGGTAGGAGACCCTCGGATCCCCCCGTGATGCTCTTCCCAAAATTGGGGGTGGAAAATAGAAGTTCAACCTTTGTTCGGAGTAGGCTTTGGCCATTGTTCAAAGTGATATGGAAAAATCAGCAACAACAATGATTACAATTAATAACTTGACCAGTTAACTTATAAATTTGGCCTTCTATAACTTCTATTTTGTCTTCAGCATCTTTCTAAACCATGACTGAACAGTGTATGGCAGGTTCGAGTATAAGCATTTGTTCATACCCATATGAATACTTTTTTTAACTGCCACAGTAATAAGACATTAATAGCTGAAATTGTAGCAAAATAGAGACGATAAGAAAATATGTTAACCAATTTCATTTATTAATACAGTAATTTTACTGAGCGATAAATCCCACCCCCTTGAATTTACTTATTTGCTTTTTTCACTTCCTTGTACGAAGTAAAGAACGTATTGCAATCTCGAACAGTTTCGGGTGTCAAATTTCAAAGCAAATATCCATTTTGACCATTCTCGAATGCATTTGGACAATGTTTGTTTCTGATGTCTGTACTTACGGACAAAAATAAAGAACTCTTTTTCGAAAAAGGACCGTAAAATGGATTTAACAGGGATTTTTTGTGGTACGTACAGACGTCACAAAAGCATACGTACGTAAGTACCTACGCACATATGCATATACCTGGCATAACTCAAAAACGAATAGCCGTAGGCCATGAATGGCCAGGATATTTAATTTCAAAATTTGCGATTTTTGATGTTATTTACACATTGCCTTGACTGATCGGTTAATTAAATTAACATAACTCGAGGAAATAAGTTTAACCCAGATTCGGCAAAAAAATGTGTATAATTTAATAGGCCGTGAAAGGAAGTTATGTGGCGTCCACATAATATATCTTTCCTAGCTCTCTTTTTCCCTCCTTTCCTTTCAAAATAATCATGATTAATTTATCCCGATTTAATATTTAACACCAGTAAAAGAAATCACACCTCACTCTCGAAATTTGTATACTTTTATTCTATATAAATCAGGACCAAATTAAATGCAGTTTTCATTATTTTTTGACGTTTGCAAATCTATTGTAGTGTAGTGTTGAATAATTTTATTAAAAAATTAACAAAATACAAGCGTTAATAAACATAAAAAACTCATATCTTGGATTTTTTATCATAAAACTTCGGCATTTATTTATAACGTAAGTCCATTCCCTTTTTCTGAATCTACGGAAAACTCTGATCTTCCTTGAGAAATATCAAATTATATTTCGGAACTACAAGAGAAAATATCCTTTCAAAAATGCTTATATTAATTAAATATTCATTAGCTGTTCGATCGCCAGTCATTGCAAGGATATTTAATGACGTCGGTTTTGTTTTCAGAAAGTAGATTACAATAAGTAAAGAGAACAATGAAACACAAGATGACGATCGCAACCTAATTCAGATGTTTAAAATAGCTAAACGTTCATCCGAGTATTACAGAAAAATGCACGATGTTTAAAGAATTTTAAAGTGCTGTTTACATTCACGACAGTAGTTCTTTCGTCTTGCAAGGTCGTAAAATATCTGATGTTTGAGAAAATGTATATCATCGGGCAAGTGATATCAAATAAGAACAAAATGCCAGGATAAGTTTTATTTTTTTATGAAGAAGACTATATGTTTTTTTTAATATTGTTCCATCCAAATGATTACGATAAAATATATGTTAAGTGTTTCACGTTTTCGTCTCTCATACACTTAAATTTACAGAACATACTTTTTCTGAATATGTACAAAGCGCAGAGTAATCGGGAAATGAGTAAGAATTCTTAGAATACAGTTGAAGTATTTATAACTTGAAATATATTTATCCGATACATTCATATCCAAACTCAAGTGCAAAACTTGTAGAATTCGAGTTTAAATTTCGCACCTGTCATTTTATGTCAGTTTCCTCTGTTATTGCTCTAATATCCATTTTTCTGCCAGAGTGTAGATTTTTTAACTCGTATGATATTCAAATGTGTTAGAAAGAAGAGTTTAAAGGAAGGTTTGAGAGGGTAGAATTAGAGCGTCTTCTGCCTGCTTGAAGGTCACAGTACTAATCTTTTTTTTTTTTTTTCCGAATAGTATTCTGCGGCGTTGAGTTTTTCTCCCCATTAGGTTTGCCACGCTGACCTTACTTAGGTCAGAGGAGCCAGCTTGCGCGTTATTCCAGTTGTGAAGCCGTTAGCTAACGCTTACTTTCTTAGTCTTAGTTCATTCAGTATTTTTTTAGTTACACCAAATGTTGGCTTCCGTAAGCACGAGTTTACTGTTGCCTTCTGTAAGCGCGAGTTGATGCTGTCTGCTACATGAAAAGGTCCTTTACATCATTTCCAACTCTCTCTGGTACTTACAAGTCCTACTGAAAATTCACATATAGTCTTTCAGAGTTTGGATCTAATTTAGGTTACCTAAGAAGACCAACCTCTATAAGCTTATTAAATAAAGGTAGAGGTTATCGTGAAAGAAGTTAAATTCAGAGCGTTTATAAACACACGCAATTACAAAACTTTTATAATGTTTTTATGTTCAAAATAAAATGACTCGGCAAAATTTATTGAGATATAACAGGGCCAATTTACGGACATAGATCATATTAAGCTAAGTAAATTTCCAACTCAACTCAACAGCTAATCTAATTTGAATATACATCCCACTAATTTAAAACTGAAGCTGAAGATGTCGCCATGAAGTTCTATGATTTAAACCGAAGATGCCATGAGCAAAATGCATTTTTCATATTTTCAACGCTGCAGTGCCTGCGTCTTCGACTCAACGGTGCCTTCAATGCCTACGATTCCTGAGCTGCGTGTAAAATCGGTTCCTGCACCGGTCTATCAGCGGTAATGAAGCATCATGGGGCTGAAGATTGCGGAAGGTGGGTTTGGTATCGGCCTTCATCCTAAAGCAAATTTCATCATGAATAGTCGACCGGAGAGGAAAAACTCAGATCTGGCGAGATCACCTTTTGGTTGTTGCACAATACGTAATTATTTCGCGAAATTTATTGAGACAGGTGCTAGAAAGGAAATTAAATTTTGATTATACATAGTACAATTTTATTTGTTGTTTAAATAGGAATAGAGTTAAACAGAAAAAGAATCTTAGATAAGGAAATTGGAATTGGCTTAAAGCGTGATCTGAAAGCAAATCGCTTTATATGTAGCCAACTAGAGAAGAAAACTTCATATCTGGTGAGCTCCCTTTTTGGCTGCTGCATGGTAGGTAATTATTTCATGAAATGTAACAAGATTGGTGATAAGATATAATTTAAATAAAATAAATACAAAATTCAAATATTATTCGATTTTGCTTGTTGCCTTTTATTCTGCGAGTAGCGAAGCAAATTTGAGTTAAGTTTGCTTTGTACTTCAAACAGAAGTATGCAGAAAATGTTTGGTCTTCGATCTGTATATTATTGTTGTATTCATTTTAGACATCTAGTGCAAGCCGAGAAGAAAATCCGTTTTGGCTAAAAGGTTTCACTAGTTTAAGTTCATCAAATTGGATTTTAACCTGTTACTATTGTTAGTAGAAGGAAGTCTTGTAAGTTTCTCCTGCATCCTGTTTGCTGGAATTACTGCCTGCTGCTTACGCTTCAAAGCAACTGCTCTGAGATGAAAATAAAAATATACAACTAGCCGTGTGCTAATCGAAAGGTCAACAAGTCTGATAAGCTCCTAATTAGCTTTTCCCACCAATTTCGTTTTCTCTTTTACTTCCTTGTAATCGTGAAAAAAATGTGGGTCTCATTTCCAGAAATATTCAATTTGACCGCTCTCGAATCCATTTGAAGGATATTTTTGAATGACATCTGTACGTACGGGCAGAATAAAGGATTCCTTTTCTCAAAAAGGATTGTAAAATTAATTTAAAGAGAATTTAGAAGGGATTTTTTGTGACATCCGCACGTACGTATATATATCGCATAACTCAGGAACGAATGTCTCAGAACGTCAAAATTTTCTATATGGGGTCGCTATAAGATGTAGTTGTGCACTTCCCTTTATAGTTGTAGTGAAGTATGTATAAAATGTGTTTCCACTCTGTTACTCAACTGTGAGAGCGAATAGCTCATTTTTTATTTTGCTTTAAAAGTGATTGAATTATGTTCTGGTTAAAGATTTTATGCATTAACCTGTTTGCAATAGTTGTAGAATGATAATTATACAACTAACATTAATCGCTGATAAGCAATTTGTACCATGATTCTAAACTAATAAGTGGACTGTATGAACATAGAACTAAACTATTTTATTTACAGTAACTAACTACATTCAGTACTATTACATGCTCTGGCATGCTGCGTAGCCGAATCCAGATGGCCAAGTGGGAGTTTTTTCTCTGCATCCAATAGGTGGCTCTGTATTCTAACTTAACACAATTTAAAAGTTGTTTTAAGTGAAACTAAGCCTAACAAAGCCGCCATTTGCTTACGTTTGAAACTCTTATTAGAACAATGAATTACGTCCGTTTGTGCAACAAATTTAGTGTCTTTTTGTCGAATGGGAAGAAAAAGTAAACTGTCAGATTTGTGCACGGAAAACCTGTCTTCCTGTGAGGTGGCCAGATTTCTTTTTTTACGTAGAAACTGAGATTTTTGTTGTAAAAATTGCTTTTTTAACTGTATTTGATGGTGTTTCACGTTTTTCTGTACTTTGCCATTTATAATGAAGCTGTTTTGGATTTTTATGCCTTTTTAGCTTGTTGCGAAGCGAGAATTAATAGAATTAATTCAATAAGAAATATATCTCCAGTGAAATTGGAGGAGATAAGTTGAAATGAAATGCAGCAAAAAATATATTTAATTTGCAAGCAGGTCATATGGTGTCTACATCAGATTTTTAGTTTTGATAATGTGCATGTTTAAAATTTTTGAATCCATTCAGAAAAAGGTGCATAGCGAACTTCTTCAGTATTTCGGTCAAAACTGCATTTGTAAGTTTAAAAGTATTATATTATTATTCGCATTTTGACAGTCTTAATTTGGGCTCAGAATACTAACTTTCAGTTAGTCGCGTAAGCTGAAGATGCCTGTATAGCTCTTTGTGAAACACTGAGCAAAAGAGATATTTAAAATTTCTTAAAAGGTGATCACATTCAATCTGTAAGCAAAATTTAATAAATACATATTAGCAGGATCCCATTTAAAATGAATATTATCTCCTGATCATTTATCAACAAACGAGACCTGTTGTTCATGAATTTCCACACACCTCAAGGCTTAGATAATTTAGTTGTATAAACATTTTCATTAAAATTAATTGTTTTAAGTTTACAATGTGTGTCAAGCATTACAAGTGTCAATATTTTGTTAAATTTGGTTAGAAATGCATAAATCTAAAAAACGGAATAGATTATAATTACAGTTTTTGCATATTCTTTATAAACTTTTGTATAAAATATTTATGTATTGTATTAGTTTTTGTTATTTTAACATTATTTCTGTTTCTTTATAAAATAATGTAGTTATCCTTCTTTATCAGATCAGTTGTAAAATATGCCGAACAGCCGGGATAATGTTTAGTGACTCTGACTGCCGTAACGAAGGGCCCAGATTGGAATCCCGGAGGAGGCGTGGATGTTTGTAAATGTACAGTGTCTGCGCAACATCTGGGCACTCTAAATATGTGGCGAGCCGAAAGACTGTCGAGAATTTGATGGTACGGCAATAAGAATGGATGGGCCCGTCTCCCAGGCTTTCTCAAAATTGGGGTGAACTAAGCTAAAGTGTTACCTTTATGGTGCTCAAGGCTCTTGCGAACATTGGGGAATTTTGGCAATGTTTATCTCATAGCTTGTTTTTCTCGCAAAAACGCCTCGAGACTTCTAAGTAATTCACGTAATCTGTTAATCAACTAAGCTGCCTCGAAACTGAAAGGGAATCTTTTATTGTTAGATTTTATTCATTTAACATCAGTCATACTGCGAATAGTCATACTAATAAATAAATAAATAAATAGAAAGAACTAGAAACAGGCGTTTTTCATGGGAAAGATTAAATAGGAATTTTTTTAATGTATTGTTTATATTGAGGTACAGTGAATCGTATAAAGGAAAGGTCTCAAACTCAAACCGTATGCCGGCCGAATGCTCGACTTGAATGCAGCTGACGGTCCTCACTATTTTTAACCAAATCAACCCACAATTTAAATAACTAATTGAATGATAATGCGCAAATTAATTTCAAATTTAATTTATTAGATATTTATCAAAAAGATATATGCAAATTAGAATAACAATAAAGCAATGGAAAAATATTCAAGTTTAAAATATTTATTTTCTATCTCTAAAACAATACCTGCAAGACATTTCTGTAAATTCTGAATTTATTTAAAATAATTCTAATATGTAGAATTATTCAATTTATTATTTTAACAAAAAATAAAAATAAACGAACAGTGAAAATTTCCAAAATTTTCAGACAAAATTTTTCGAGTGGGGCTAAACTTAAGAATAAATAATAGCAGTCTGTTCTCTGTAAATATCTGTATTTCTCTAATATCGTTTATATTTTAAATCGCCATTCTCTGAGAAGCATTTCTTAATGCCCTTTCTCCCCTTAGTATCATTTGTGCACCAATCAGAGCGCTTTTACATAGCGCAACGCGTTATGAAAAAATTCCAACTCCATAAAATCACATGATCTGGGCGGCCAGTTCTGATCACCAATACGGGAAATTACACCACTAGGAATTAACTCATGAAGTTGTCAGATATATTTTAATTTAACTCATTTTTCCTATTTTGTCTCGTTTCAACTTACAGAATGAGATTTTTAGAATCGCGTTAAATGCAGAGGAGGAAGAGATAGTATTATGGGAAAGTTCAGCAGATTTCGCGAGAGAGAGAAGTTAGGAATTCTGAGTAGCGCGCTATTGCGCTTGGGCAACGTCTCTCTAAGTTGTTGTTACGCTCTGCCGTATTATTACGTGCTTTTTGATAGTTCGCCGGCTAGTTTAAGATCATGGGCCAACTACAATTAGAATTATGTTAGCTTCGACTAAATCCCTTAGTCAGTCATTACTTCTTATTTGTCACTTTTGTGTTTAAGCCCAGGCGGAGACTTTGCTGTAAGCCCGAAGAAAGCGACTGACTGTTAATCTTATTTTGAGTTATTAAAAGCTAATTAACCCTTTTTGAGTTTACGATCTCTGCCCTTTGAAAGAAGTGATAATTCGCTTAGCAGTTCTCTAGGTTCCTCGACACTTCATCTAACAGAATGAAAGGGAGGAATTCTACAAAGAAATTAAACTGTTACTCGAGTTGTATGGCATTTGGTACTGGCGTGTTGTTGTTGAAGTGCAGCTGAAAACGTTGTGGCGAAAATATCGCGGAGAAAACAACGCAAGGCGAAAAGGTCGCGGTATAAAACATCGTGGGAGAAAAGAAATCAGAAAGAAAACATTGCAGCTCTAAAACATCGTGCTACAAAATATCGCCGTCGAAAATAATGCGGTTCAATAACTTCGCATCGCAGTTTAAAACATCGTAGTCGAAAATATCGTGGTAAAAAATAAAGTACCTACAAATCATCGCATAACGATAACATCGCAGATATTTTGTTTCAGGCTTTACAAGTTGTAAATATATCATATTCTCATAATGATCGCTCACAAATCATATCCGTATAACGATTTGTGAGCGCAAGGAAAAAAAGAACATTATTGTTTTTATATTTCATAACTTTAAACTGATAAAAGTTTGCTGAAAGAAACGTTAAGGATTTAAAACTGAAATTGAATAGAATATTGATGCAGCTTACAGCACTTAATAGAATTTTAACCACACATAGTTAATTAATAAAGGATATAAATAAGTTAATCTTTTTTAAAAAAAGTTTTAATAATAATGTTTCATGGATAATATATTCTGAAAAAGTTTAAAAAAAGGAAGATAAGTAACTGCATGAGATTACACTCATAAGAATTGTTTAATTAATTATCAATTTTTTTCATGTTTGTTACTTTATCAGTAAAACTTTATTAAAAGAAGATTAATTTACTTTGTTTTGGTAGTTAATTATGCAAGTGTAAAATTTTATTAATAAGTTGCATTAATTTTTTATTCATTTTCAGTTTTTTTTTAAATGCTTAACTCTCTTTTTAGCAAAGAATTGTTAGTTTAAATTCAAATTATGAAATATAGAAATAAAAATTTTCCCTTTTTCTTCTTGCGCTCACAACATTACGCGAATATGCGTTCATAACTTGTAAAGCCTAAAAATGCATGTCTGCGAGTTTATCGTCATGCGATGATTTGTAGGCGCTTCATTTTTTACCACGATATGTTCGACGACGATGTTTTGAAACTACGAAGTTATTGAACCGCTTTATTTTTGACCATGATATTTTATACCACGGTGTTTTAGAACTGCGATGTTTTCTCTTTGCTTTCTTTTCTCTTACGACATTTTGTACTACTATGCTTTCGCTATTCTCAGCAACACTCTTCGCGATGTTTTCGTCCGCGGTGTTTTCAGAAAACACCGTTGTTGAAATCACATGTTGTTCATATTCATATCTTGCAACTCGGGCATAAAAAATCAGTTTATCATGCCGCAAAAGTGAGCACCATTAACTGGTATTCCCTGTTCAGCCGCATTTGCTAAGAAGTATGGACCAATAAAGCCACCAGCCCCAAATACACACCAAACAGTGATATGTTATGGATGCATTTGTTTTTCAGCAATCAATCGTGAATTTTTTTAACCCCAGATGCTACAATTTTGTCGATTAACCAAGCCATCAAGATGAAAATGAGGTTGAAGGTAATTTCGTCCCAAAAATAAGCATCCATCTATTGTTGTTTCATAATCAATTCAACGAAATCACTTCTCTGTGTGCGGTCATCAGGCTTCAATTCTTGAGTCAATTGGACTTGACTCAAGCATGACGATGCAAATCTTTCATGAAAATAAGCTATAGTGAGTTTCTCGAAATGTCCAATTCCTGACCAAGTTTCCAAGTAGATATCCATGGACTCTCAGCACTACTCTGACAAACTGTTTCGAGGTTTTGTGTTGAACGACTTGTTGAATGATTGTCCGAAAGTTTAAGATTACTAATTGATCCAATCTCGCTAAATTTTTTAATTAATATTTTCACAGATGATGAAGTTAACTCACTATACCGACCATATTTTGTGCGAAAATTCGAACTGTAGCTGTCAAATGTAAATTATTTTTTAGACATTGCTCAACAATGAAAGGGCATTGTTTTTTCGTGTAACGCTCTATTTTTAATAATCCGCAGTAGTCATCTGTTGCACTGTCTTTTTTTGTTTCGTTGGCAACAATTTATCGCAGAAATGACGCAATATTTAAATTTTGCTTAAATTATGGGGTCCCTTTTGTGTACGTTTGTTTATGTGCCAACGCTAGTTTTGAACTCAATTAGAATGTAATGACTGCTAGTGCTTTTCTATTTTTCTAATAAACATTTTATTGAATCCACTTGCAATGAATTTATGCTGTATCTAAATTTCTACTCACAGTGTTAACAACAAATACATAAATTAAGTGTATTCACGGGCTGCATTAAACTGCTGCCGGGGTCACCAGTTTGAGACAACTGTTATAAAGAATCTCAGATGTTCCGTCCAATTATTCTGGGTGAAAGAAAGCAGTAAAAAACTTCAAAAAATACTTTTAGACCACTTCTGCTATTTCCAAAGAAGATAATACTACAGATAATACTACAGTGAA
>KK121397.1:911725-942403 GCA_000611955.2 Stegodyphus mimosarum | reverse complement strand
GATTGAATCATGACAGCAGATCAGTATGATACATATATGCTGTAAATGCAACAAAATTTGCCTCTTAAATATTCAACACTATGCAATACAGATTGCATTTTGCTTCTCTCAGACAACTCTACATCTCATGTCGCACTGAGTAATGTTCTACATAAGAAGATTTGATAAAAGATTATCTCATATTTAGCACTTATATTGTTTCACTATGCGGTGCACACTAAATTTGCTTGGTAAGGGAATGAAAACGTCTGCGAAAGAGTTTCTAAAGTAAATATATTCATATTCACATTACACGCATAAAATTAATAGAAACGCGCATGCTGCCATCCCCTTCACCAAGACTTGAACCGGGAATGAGTGGAACTACCGCTGTTTAGGAATCTTATCTATTTTGCTACGAGTGCGTCCTTTTGTTGGAAATAGAGTTGGCTAATGACTTAATTATCTGTCAATCTCTGAAGATTTCAACAGCTCTGAAATCATTTGGATATGAGTATCATTACGCAAACAAAATGTTAAATGTTTTGACAGGAGTATATTAATGTTGTCAGCGTTTACTTTTACTAACCTTATTATTCTGCAAAAGTAAAATTACTCTTTACTCGCATGGGTTGATTTGACTCAGCTTTGATTTTACGTATTTTGGAATATCAATTAATTTTATATTTAATTAATTTTGTGAAAATATAATGCTAATTAACAAAGAATTTATTTTCTATAACATTCTGATCATTTACTCGTTTCTGGAGATCGGGGATCGTCTTACTGTGCTTAACTAAAGGCTAAGTTCCTGTAAATTTCAAAATATGGCTGAGAAAAAAACATGTGAAAGGTTTCAGATTTTAACGGTCGACCCAAAAGGTTTGTATAGATTTTATACTCTCCAGCTGAGCTTGCAGTCTACCAGGCTGCTCTTGCACTCACTCCTGCCAACCCTTTACATATATGTATAGGCTTTTTAGTTTTATTATTAAGTATCGTTTTCTTCTTAATTACGAGCATATAGTTTCACGAGATTTTTAAAAGCTGCTTAGCAGCATATATTTAAAATTCCCGATGAAACGTTCAGTATTGGCATCAATTTTTTTTCAGCATTCAGTTTTCTTAGTAAAATGGCTAACACGTTTTTTCTGTATCTTTTTAACAGGGGTATGTTACTGTTGTTAGTGATTACTTTTACTAACCTTCTTATTCTGAAAAAGTAAAATTACTCTTACTAGTATGGGTTGATTTGATTTATCTTTGGTTTTACGTATTTTAGAATATCAATTAATTTCATATTTAATTAATTTTGTGCAAACATAATGCTAATTATCAAACAACTTTATCTATTAAATATCACGTTCACTTAGGCACCATGAAATTCAATTCAAAAGCAAACTCACAAAATGTTTAAAAATAGCATATATTTACAATTCCCAAGAGATTGGTAGAAGTTGCCATATATACGTTTATATTAGAGATATTATTTCTTTGAAAACTGGCGCCGCTATATTTAAAATAGTTATTATAAGAAAGGAAAAAATATTTAATGATTTTGAAGATTCTAGCTAGTGTAATGTCATAAAAATATGGGATATTTCTGTTTAGATATCCTATGATTTCAATACATATTTATTGAAATCAATCACATTAAAAGTAGAGAAAATATTCTTAAAAACTATATTTATTGCTTTCAAATCGCTTAGTTAATTACTTAATAACCTTCCAGATTTATTTTGAAAATACAGCTGGCGACTGGCAGATAAAAATATTTCATTTCCAGCAGCGTCAACGCTTTGGTTTTGTAGAGCAGCTTTTATTATATAAAATAGAAAGGTAAATATATTAAATTTTTCCGAATGGCAACAGTCTCGCTCAGAAGTAAAAAACAACATTTCGAACTCCCCGCTTTTAAGTCGTTGAGTTTTTAAATAAAAGAATCGTTAAAGTTTTTCGAAATATGAAACTTAAAATTCGAAATTCAAAACTGTGGCTTTCAGGTGAACATGTCCGGGTGGAGGACACATTATTCCAACTTTGATGGCTCTAAGTAACATCGTTTTTTCATAAGGCGAAGAATATACATACATGCATGCAAATTCATTATTACTTAATTTCTCTAAAAATAACACTCAGACATAATATTTGGTGGCATCAATCTGAAAAGTGATAGACCGTTTACGGTGAACCGACGCAAAACCCCATTTAAAAGACAAAAGTTTTTAATTTTAGTCTTTTAGGACTTCTATATCATTGGGAACATATTAGAAATCTAATACTATTAACTATAATACTAATAACATATTAGAATTATCTAAAATTCATAAAATTTATAAATCGTAAGTGATAATTTACGTTAAGCTCTGAAAGAAATTCGTAAGAAATATATTATGATGTAAATTAAAGCTTCTAAAATTTTCTATATAAAATAGGTATGTGATTGAGAAAAACTTATTACCTTTATGAGCATTAAATGGAATATACTAAATGCAACGAGAATAAGCTCATTATGAAGATGAACTCTCGTCTTGAAGCAATTAAATGTATTTGCCTCAATCCTTAAATCAGTGTTCGTTTCACCTTTATGTTGAATCACTTTTCAAAGGAAAAGAGGCTGCCACCAAATGTTACCCGCTGTATGTCAAGAAATAATGCAGCAAATATAAGTAATGTAATGAATATAAAAAGAGATTTATGGCAACATTTTATCGGGAATTCTAAAAATATGCTGAATTTAAAAATTGTGTGATTGTTAAGTTTTTGATTTGTGAGTCCGAAACAATGTATCACCAGAGATATACTACGGTCAATACGATATTTTCAGGTCAAAGAATGAGAATGCATTTGCATATGAACATATATAGTTATCATTCTCCATTGTATGGCGGAATAGAATAATAAAAAAGTTCAGTGTATAATTAACACTTGAGCCATACATTTTATGAATAAATTAAATTTCATATACAAACGAAAAACAGGAAGTGCTATTTATTTAAAGCTCGTGACCAATTCCTTCGAATTTTTAAAAACAACTCTGACAGTAATTATTTTCTTTAATTAATAATTTCTTAGTAAGCGCACAATTAAATCAACAAAAACACTTAAAACTAAGACAGGTATTTTTTTCAGTGCCCATAATTTTCTTAATTAGGCACAGTACAACATTTTTGGTACGTAACACAATTGCCAAATTTTTAGAAGTCGCCAAACTCTGGTAATCATGCGCGTAACTGATCCTTAATAACTATATCCGTTGTAAATTGCAAACCGAAAATTCCCGAATCAACTTTTTCTTCTGTAAAAAATCTTCAAACTGCGCCAAGGTGGTTGTGGGAATAACGAAGTACCCCTTTTTTATTATTTATTGCTTTTGTACCTTTTTACGTACTCTCTCACTAGATTGTCCCGGTATACTTCAATGCCATCAATGTAAGATATATTAACATCAAACGGCAACCATAATCATTAATTGCTTCTTGTTATTAAATTAGAAACTTTTCTTTCAAGGTATGTAACGTCTAAATTGGTATTTATTGCCAAAGGGAAGATGCTCTTCTAATAAGTTATTACCACAAAATTTTAACATTTTTCCCAAATGTGCAATAAATATTTTAAAACCAACATACGCTTATTATAGCTAATTGTTTTTATCATTGATTTATTGTGTTTCAGTGTTAGATACAAAAATTCAAAAATATTCACTGTCACATTTCTTCGTCTGTACTTTTTTATGCATTTTTTATGGATTGCCCTATTTAGATAAAATCCTAATTTTTCTGTGCGTAGAAACAATTTTTTAAGCATTGTCATTGAACAGAGGTATTCATACTTATCAAAAATAAATAAAATATTATAAACTTTCATTAATATATTTAATATATTTAACAAGGCATCATGTGGACAATTTAAAAATATGGTTGATTTTATTCACAAGACAGTTATCAAATAAGTTTCAAATTTCCTTTTCCATTTGCTTGTTATGGTCTCTTTTATGAAAGACGAAACAAATCAATATTTTGAATGAAAATTTACGATTAAATTCAAAATAATAACATTTAAATTATAGAATGCTGCTGAATTTAGAATTTCCTGGTGTGAATTGTATATATTACAAAATACAACACTTAAGCTTTGGGAATACGCTGTTTATAGAAAATATCAATGTTTCAAATTGCTGACATATAAAAAGAATAGTATCGCCAATAAAATAAGTCAAACAATAATCTCTTGAAAAATTTCATGCATGTATTTTTCGCTGCCGATTTAAAACTAAGTTTGACGGAAAGAAAATTTGCTTGTAATCATTATTCCTTCAAGCACACTTTTTACGAATTCTAATTAGTGTCAATGATTAATGGGCAGGAAAATTATTGTCCCCCAGCGTAAAATTTTTGATAACAGACGATTCAAAAATAAAAGTTTCAAAGTAGCTGATGCATTCTCTCACTTTTATCGAGCGCATATTTTTTGCAGGAAGATGCTACAGCAATATTTGACATATTGAAGCAATTTCTAACGATTTTATTAAAGCTGCATGTATTTTCTATTGTTCAGTCCAAGAAACATAAAATAGAGGCTACAAAATGTTGAGACGTTTTGTGAAATTACCTTTTTTAATCAAAACAAGTTTACACTGAAGAAAGCGAAAATAGAAGAGCTAAACGAAATTTTGATAGGATATTTTCTCTCGTTATGTTAAGTTCACATACATTTCATTTTTGATGGAATAGTTCTGAAGCTTACAATGGTTTTATTATGTTATTTATATTAAGCCATTATGAAACTAACACGATTATCCAGATACTAGCTATTATTATGCAATATTTGTTGATGTTCACAAGTTTCTTGAAATTTTTGTCTTAACTGTATTACTGTAAGAATAAAATTGGTATCATTTTTAGCATTTATGGGAATGAAAGAGATTTCAAAAATACTCTTATTTTAAAAGAGAGTTTGGAATATGCAAAATTATTTTTATGTTATTTGTAAAGAAACTAGTAATAAAATATGGTAATCTGAGGAACAATTTTAGGCAAAGAACGTGTGGTTTATTAGTTTATGTGAATATGGAAAAGCGTCAAGGGTTATCTTCTAAGGGTAGAGATGCTGTCGTGGAGGACGTTCTAAGGGAAACTGGCTCGGATACACGTTAAACATGGGGAAAACCACGAAAAATCCTATACAGCTGCCTGTTCGAAGGATTCGACCCTTAGACCGATCTACCAGTGTTCAACGACTTTACCGCACAGCCGCCGGTAAGCCTTTGTATGCAAAGAAGGAAATCTTTAGTGATTAAGAAAGTTCGACATCAGAGACAGTCTTTGCCAATCATTTCTTTGTTTAAAGCATACCTTGCTTAAGAATGCAAGTGCATTTTAATAAGCGTAACAGGTCTAGGTATATCTGTTTCTAGATCGTTATACAGCTCTATGAGAAAAATTATTTTCTCTTTATTTCTACTACTCTTTTCAGCCATATTTTCAAATTAATATTTCAATTAATTCTGCCTCCAATTAGCAGTCTTACCTTTACGTGAGGTTTGGTTTACATAGTAAATAGTGTTTCGAGTTTAGAGTGGTTATTAAAATAGAGACTTATTCTAATTATTTAATTGTTATAAATGTAGAGATTATATATAAGATGGGAGTTATCTGAATTTAGTTTGCCTATATGTTACAGTATTATTTGATAAAGACAGCATAAAAGATTCTCATATTTTGTCGTTTTTATTTTTTCTCATATTTTGTATAATTTGTTATCACAAATTAAAGCCTGGCTTGATGATATGTATTCGCCCCTTTGTACGGGAAGACCTTGTACAGTAGCATTTACAGATTTCCTGGCATAACCTTACTTCTTATACGATGGTACGTAACATCTTACAACATCTTCTTATACATTTTATGTTCTGATTTTTAAAATTAAGTTTAATTTTAATTTTTCTCCAGAATAATAAAGATATTTTCTTGTATTTTATCTTCTAAAGTTTTGACTTATTGCTTCCTTTAAAACGCTTTTTTACGCATTACCGTTGATAGCTGAAGAATAATTAACAGCCAGTAACATTATTACTTTTTTCAGCTACTCAAGGGAAGGAAAAAACAAACTTTTTTCCTTTGATAATTTTTAGTATTTCCTAATCTTCTGTTCCAAAAACAGATTGTATTTACAATTTACATTCCTTTCTCGCATCATTTCTTTCATCATTTCACCTACTATGCATTTTAATTTTATATGCCATTTATATAAAACTGAGAATATGTTAAAATGTAACAACAAACATAAAATTAAAATGCTAAACGTTCAAATAAACTTTTAATTACTTCTAATAACAAAGCGAACGTATAAAATCTCATCAGAAATAAATTAACTTTTCCTACTGAAGACACCATCTGAACGTAATTTTTGCTTGTTTGCCTCTCTTTGCTGCATAAAGAAAGGCATAGATTTTTAAGCTTCCAATTCTGCAAGGTAATGTAATCTGTCATTTACCTGCCGTTCGAATTCCGTTGGTGTCAACAAGTGCTCTAGCTTTCATTACATATAAATTTTTGAGTACCAGAAGTTAAATCTGACTGCACTGCCAGTATAATTTAAAGAAATTTCCAAATGTGATACACACAATATGAGCTTATTTGGCGACAATCCAGGCTTTGGAGTCGTTTGTGAAGGTCACCAGCCTTTGACCATGGTCGCTTGCGTTTGATATTGTCCTATTTCACCCATTTTTCGTCGTTTGTAATGACTCGCTTCAAAAATGGTTCGATTTCATTGCGTTTCAACATCATTTCACTGATAATAATTCAGTAAATCAAATTTCTTTACGTTAATACGATGTGGCACCCAAATATCGAGCTTTGTTTTGTAACCTGCTCTGTTAAAATGATTCCAAACTGTCATGTGGTTGATGTTTAGTGCCTCTGCTACTTATTGACAGCTTGAGTGCCGGTCTTGCTCCACCAGCGCAAAGTTTCTTCGACTTTTTAAGTGACTGGCTGACTAGAGCGAGATACATCTTTCACATCAGTATTTCTGGAACGGATTCGAGCAAACCACTCCTGGGTCCTTTGTTCATGAATAGCATTGTCACCGTACACTTCAGAATTTTTTCGGCGCGTTTCTTCATCTTTTTTACCTTTTTTATAGTAAAAAAGCACCACATAGCGTATTTCTTCAGATACTTCACTAATTCTCAAATCAATATAAGATTTTATATGAGCAACGAAATAGAAAACTATCTTCACAAACAATGGAAGCTGAATATCACTTTTTAAGCACATGTCCGTGTGAGTGTTGCCGGATATATACGCATCAACACCATCTAGTGGCAAAAACCACGGAGACTTTTTATATGACCCAATATATAGTCCTCTATATCTTTTACAAAAACCTTCAAATTTATGAAATTAACAGTTTGAGTTCAATTAACATCAAGTAAACTTACCAATATTAAAAATGTTTCTTCATGTATATTCTCAAATCTAAGCATCAAAATTCATATTTATTTAAACGTTGATAGCTAGAACTTAATAACATGAACTGCAATGAAATCTCCCAAAGAAGACCATCCATATTTCCAGACAATTTCCTCTTCTACGAGAATGGTAAGCTTAGTGGATGATTTTTTAATAACAATATTTATTTATATGTAAGAAACGTTGATAATTTCAGAGGTTCTTTTTGAAAGGAATATGGTAACAATAAAGAATTTCACTAGCTTTGCGACATCTAGAGTTATATGTACACACTGAAGAAAAAGATTAAGGGAACAACTATAACAATGTTGTTTTTGATACCAATCTCACTTATCTGGCAAAGGTCAACACAAGCCCACGGAATTAATCATGGCGAGGAGTCATATGCACTAGTCGTTGAAAAGAGTCTTGAGCACAGTATAGATGACAGCCTGACATTAGCTCAGTTCCGGGCCCAGTTCTGAGACAAAGCATCCCGGAGGGAGGAAGCCGAGCATCTTTTACACCTCTTCCCATAAGATTAAGTTCTCGAGAGAATGTTCGGCTCTCCGTATATTTATAGTGCTCCCTTGGCGCACATACGCTATACACTTACAAACATCCATGCCTTCTCTAGAATTCGGACTAGGGTACGGCAGTCAGAGTCACTAACCACTATCTCTGTTGAGCAACCTACTATAAAATGTGTGCTTTGGATTATTTCTTTGAAAGGTGATTGGTTTGTAGTTCAAAGTCAAGGTTATCTTGTATTTCACTGGTACTCACCTTCGATATTCAGAAATGTGCAAACTTTTGCTATCATTTCTCTGGCAGGTTTAGAAAGGACTTCTAATTTTTAGAACTGTACCAGCAAGTGGATAAAATTTTCGAAGGCGGAATGTCGTTGAGAAGTTATTTGAAGAACTGAAAGAAATTGTTTGCGATTGTGTGAATGGAAGCTGGACAGACAATGACACAAGTCTATAAAGACCTAAAAATAGCCAAATGTGTCATGCCAGGAATCTTGAAATAATTTAAAGACACTGCTTATATATACAGAGAACTAAGGCAAGATCTCAGAACCGTTATTTGGCAATGACTTGTTTAAAGAAATAGATAACTGATGTCAGCTCCGATTGCAAGGAGTTCGCTGCAGTTACAAGAACTCGATCATCTAGATATACCATAAGTGAACAAGCTGCTTAAAAGAGACCTGTATGACAGGAAATCCATTATTTATGTTCCACTAACGTGGGCTGAGAAATGCTCCCAGTTAGCAACAGTACAGAGGTCATCATGATTTGAGTATATTGGACTGAAACAGAATGCTCTTTGCAGATGAGTCTCGATTATGTTTCAAGCGCGATTCACATGTGTTACTACATAGAGGGAGTAAAACATACGCAATAAGCCTCAAAACAATCGTGAAAGTACGAAAGAGCATCACAAAAAAAACCACTTTGATGGCTGTACTGTTTACATATTTTTATCAAAGCATCTATGAATAAAACAATTGAGATTCTTGATCCTTACATCAAGTTACTGAGGGATGTAAACAGTAATAACATTATGGGCGATAGTTCGCGTCCCCATCGTGTGCGTTAGAAACTGATTACCTCGAAAGCCAAGGAAACCAGCACATGGAGTAGTCGGCATATTCTTCGGATTCAAATCTTATAAAACATGGAATGGGCTAACTAGGACGTCTATACGAGCTCATCGCACTCTCCACCTAGTATTTTACAGAAGTTTTAAGAACTATAAAATAATACAGAAGTTTCAAGAAGTTTTTATATTTCTCGGTGCATATATGAAGATTAAAGAATAATTCACGCCAGCTAGATTTATGTATTGGTTATAAAATCGTTTTTCCTCTGTAGCTCACCCGGTGAAAAACAACCCCCCCCTTTCGAGTATGATGAACAAATGTTTTGGTGCTGTCCAATTTACTTTTGGTTTAGTACTTAATGTTATTTTAGCAACCGCGCACGTACAAATGCATGCAAATCTGTTACATAGAATGCTATGAATATCTTCCACTGAAAGGATTTTGCATTTTCCACCACAGTTTTGTATTTTTCGAGATTTTCTGCAAATTTAAATTTAAAAATTTACCCTTCAAAATCCTCCATGTTTAGCAGATTGCCATGTATGTTAGAATAGCGGAAAACACTTGTATTACTTTCTTATCTTCACCCTCACCTTCCTGCGTGTTCAAAGCAAGTACACACCAGGCAGACGTAACAGCTGCTTCAAGAGGATTCAAAATTACAATAAGCATACCTTAGGACACCGTATGGTGTTCGTTACTTGAATTAAGATATTTAACTGGGTTCCCTGATTCCATTCAACACACCGGAATTTGTTCATGGCTAGTGAAAAGTTTTTGCCATTCAGGAAATGATAAAGTAGTGAATATATTTCTTATGAGCTAAACAGTTGATTGGCCTTTTAGAAATGTAAATTTTTTATCTTCATAAGTTTATTTTGTTTCAGTATTAAAATGCTGTCTAAGTTTTATCTTATAAAAGAGGGAGTTCTGTGTTCTTTAGAACTTTTGCAGGAATTAGAAGCTTCTTTATTGGGATTATTGTGATTCTGTGTTGCCGTCAATGCATTCTCATTGGAAATTGGATCGGGCAGATTAGTGATGACGTTTATCTTCATTTTTTATATTCTTCAGATAGGTGAAATTTGTATATTTTTTCACTTAACTATCTTCACTCTGTACTTGAAAATTTTCCGTGTCAAAAATTCATCCCTATACTAAACAATAAAACATATTACGTTCTATCTTGAAGGTAAAGTGAGAATTCTTTGAAAAGTACAGAATACATGTAGTCAAATCGATATCTGCTGGAAATGTGGTTGATTCAAATCCACTTCTGGCACCTTATGGAAAAATCGAAACTCGATAAATTTATATATAGTGAAAATAAATTTGTATACGAGGACAAAATTTAAAAAGGTCTAACAAATGGTTATGAAAATGAAGCACTGATAAAATGGAATTCAAAGAATCAGCAAAATGCCTTTATCTGGACAAATGCTAATTATGAATGTATAACTTACGGGGAGATATGTAATAGGAGCACAGGTGTATAACATGAATTTTATGCTAAGTATATTGCCATTTAAAATTATAAATAAATAATGAAAATTAAAACTTAAACTAAAATATAACTATTAAATGATGAAAATTAAACTTAAATTATATTGCCATTTAAAATTATTAATAAATAAGGAAACTGAAAAATAACGTAAAGGAAATTTAATAATTGGACGTAAGTACTTAAATTGGCTTTGCCAGCTATTTAAAGTTCGAGGGATTTGTAGATGCGCTTTACTTAAGGTTTTAAATTTTATACATCTCATTTGTTTCTGAATTTTCCGCTATCAGGAGAAGTAGACTTTTATTGTTTCAAAGTTTTGATTCATTTTCTACGATTAAACAGCTTTTTATTATTACACATACATTAAATTACCAGCTTTCATTTCACAAATTCTAGTGTAAACTATTATGTTCCATTAAAGTGTTCATCATAAGCATTGCAGTTTCAGAATGCAAGGGCCGTACATATACTAAACACGTCTTCTGACAAATCTGCTCAAGCTATGATGTTCGTGAAATATTGCACCTTGAAAAGAGTTTTAGGCACAGAAAAAAAAATGCAGTCGAAATGCAGCACTTACTGTCTCTACGGTAAAGCACTGCTGGCCTCTCTTGCTCTCAACTATAAATTGTTACACATGTCGTACAACCGTTATAATTAATTTAAATAAACAGTTTTAAATAAAAAGTTTAAAATCTGTTGAGTTGTAGTTTCTTAATTTAGGATGATTCGATAAGTCATCTCACTTATCCCTCATGGTTCCGGAAATAAGCGTTCAGAATAGTTTAGTAATACATCCTATTTAAATTTATAAGATATTTGTACCACCTTCTTAGCATGACTTCGTGGTGTAGTGGTCAGCATGCTAGGCGCGTATTTGAGAGGTACGTGGTTTGAGTCCCGGCGAGGGCATTGCTCATTTTTCAACTCTCCTGCTTTAAAAAAATCCCAATGGATCTGCAGTGGCGCCCGAACTCAAAATTGTGGTGGATGATGATTCTACACCACCAGGATTTGACGATTGGATCCCCTAATTCCCAATCGCCTTTTAAAAGGGGCAATGTATAAGTTATTTCTCCCGCATTCTTAGTATCCTTCGTGGTGTAGTGGTCAGCACGCTCGGCGTGTATTCGAGAGGTCCGTGGTTCGAGCTCCGGCAAGGGCATTGCTCATTTTTCATCTCTACTCTGCTTTAAAAAAATCCTAATGACTCTACAAATTAAAGTTATTATTCCCGCCTTTTACAAAATGCGGCAATGTTAATTCATCAACAAATCAATAAATGTTTACACTCTTTTGTAAGATGAAGTACGTTTTAGCGTTGGCGTTAGCCCAGAAGGGCTATTAGTCTCGAAATAACGTTTTGTGATGAATCGTTATAAAAGCTTTAACACTTTTCAAGTTGTTGCCACCAAATATTATCGCCCTGCATTATACTTAAAGAAACGAAATAATGAAGAATCTGCATGAATGCATGTATGTTTCTCGCCTTGTGAAAAGACAGCGGTACCTAGAGCCATCAAAATATCAAAAAAGAAAACCTCCACCCAAACATGGACACCTGAAGTCCAAATGTCAAATTGTTTTAATGCCTATTTTGTAAAACTGTAACTAAATTTTGATTAAAAAGTCAACAGTTTCAAAGCAAGCAGTAGCTACATAGCAGGGATAGAAACATATATTTTGTAAGATAGGAGGGATAGAAACATTTATATTTCGAAAGTGCCAGACACTCTACCGGAAATTCTAAAGTAATGCTGTTTTTAAATATTTTTAGGCCGACGTGACGTTAGCCTAAATGCTTTCGAAACGTACATGTGTCTGTACATGAAAAAACGCTCCCGTTTGGAAGCAATATTAAATCTGAAAGCTTTCAGATTTTTTTTGCCTTCAGTTCAGATATAGCGAAACACTGGCTATGGTAAATCAAACTTTTGGTCCTTACTATACGTTATAGTGGGTTCGACTCTATCTGCGTTGCATTTACGCTTCCTCATTGAAATAAAATATTATTTGTTAATGAAAACTATTCTTTGTATCATGGTTCTCAGTTTGTGAGTTTTAACTCCCACAATACTAGAAAAAAAAACTATAATTATATTTTCAACTGTATAGTGTTAAATATTTCACGATAATTTCCGAATTCTAGTTACTCCTTTAGGAAGTTTTGGTTTCTAAAATGGTGTGTAATGAACTGAGTGTAGAAAAGGATTAAACGTTCAGTTACGATTAAGTGAATTTATGTTATCAAATCGGTATATTAGGCATATATTACGTCGATTTTGGTAACCTATTGTATTTTTCATTAAATAAAAAAATTAAATTGCAAATGGTGCAGTGGCTAAATAACGAATATAATGCATTTAAATCGATTATTCTGGGAAATATTAGGTAACCAATACTTTACACTTAAAAAATTACGATTTCTCTGTCCAATTACTTTAATCTATGAAATATAAAGTTTTGCGAAATTCTACTGATGTGCAAATTAAATTTCACAGAGCTTTATTCTTTAAGATATCCGACTACGTTCTAATTATCAATATTGATGAAAATTTTCAAAACACTTTTATTACTTTATTTTCAAGCTTCTCCGATCATTGCAGAATTATAGTTTTTCTTGTTATATGCAGTGAACCAGATTTTCCTGTTTAAGAACCTGGAAGCTGATGACTAAAGGTACACACATTATTCTGAATAACTTTAAAATGAGAATGAGAACTTTTCCTTTGAAAGCTTTTTTGATGTTCAAAAGATGATTTTGTGACTTTCTATGTGTTATTAAGTGCTTAGGAACAAGATTACATTTGAAATTAAATTTTTATACTTGGTAACATTTCGTTTTTCTTCTATTTGTGTTTACATTACATTAAACCTATTTTTTAAAAAACTTATTTTTTTTCAACTTTTTCTGTTAAGAAAAAACTTAAAATATTATTGTAGTAATTTTATGAAACATTCCACAAATATTCTACGAAATATTGTGAATTAAACGAACGTTTAGGTTTATATACATATCTAAACCTTTTTCATACAATTTTATACATGAATTTAAGAGATTTCTCGAAAATTGGCTAGTACGTATACTCAAACAGCATATTTCACATTCACTTTATTTTATCACTTAGATTTTAGTCCATTTTATTCCTTATACCTTAAAAATATAAGAGACAAAAATAAAAATAAATATTAGTAAATACTTTTGTGGGAACATATCCAGCAATCTTGAAATTTAACACATTTTTAGTTTAAAATGTAAGAGAAAAAGAAAAAAAAAATAATAATATGTGTTTCCTCTGTTTCTATTATTTTATTTAGTATTCTTCTAAATAGCACTAATAGTAGATTTATTTGCGTTACTTTTCAAAATCTGGGTGTCGAACGAAATCGGATACCTTAAAGTTTATTCTTACAGATAGCAAGCTAATTTCTATATCATTGAGGCAAGCTAAATCTTTACAAAACAATGTGTGAATAAACCTGTTAATTCTCACTACGGAGAAAGGATTAATTCGAACGTTCTGTACAATGCTGAAACCGATCAATACCATCATTGATACAAAGGTCAGGACTGGGGGTAATCAGAGAATCAAACCTCTGGCTGTGAATCACAGAGTTACTAACAAAAGGTAATGGGATGGATATTGATACTAGGTAGATATTTACAGTATGCTACTATTATTGACCAATGCGTTCAGAAGGCCTTTCGCCCTTTTTGTCTAGAAAAGGTAATGTTTTCATGCAATGATATGAATTGAAATGGATAAAACAATTAAAGTAATCAAGAGCTGAAATAATTTAAATAATTAAAAGAGCTGAAAACAGCTGAAAAAATCTGTCTGTGAATAATTATAAACAAACGATGACAGCATATTATTTAATCAATGTAGTTTTTTGCCTTGGCCAACATCAGGCTGATGTAAAATTTAAAATGGATTTATTGAGAGAAAAATTTATTTTAAAGAAAAGTAAAAAAGGTAAGAGAGTTTACAAGATAAAGTGAAATAAGCTGTTGCCCAAATGCATTTATAGTTCATTTCAAATGTAAATTCAATAAAGATGCTTTATAAATTTTAGCAATTACTGACTAATATAGCAGAGGTTTAAAGTACTCTCAGACGCTCCAAAATCTGCTTATAATTATCACAATTTTCCATGTCATATTTCAAGCAACTGTTATCGGTAAATAACATTAAATTTAAAAAGATAATTACACTAAAATGGGGAAATGTGTAGATTAATAAATTTGATGCCTAAACCCATTAATAAAGAAATACATGTATTTGCAAGAAATGGCCATTTATCAGACTATATTACATTGAACGTTTATTGAATATCGAATTGAATATTGAATCGTTTACTAAAATAACAATTTGGGAAAGAACTCAGTGAGAAAATTAAGTACACGCCAAGAAATACAAATAATAGTTAAAGTTCTATAGAGACATTAGGTATTTTAGAAGCAAGAGAGATGAGAAAAATGAGCAACGCCTACGCCGGAAATCGAACGACGGACCTCTCGGTTACGCGTGGAGCATGCTGACCACTACACCACGAAGTCATGCGAAGAAGGCAGGAGACATACCTTATATACTACCCCTTTTAAAGAGCGACTGGGGTTTGGGGGGACCTAATCGCCCAAATCCCGGCGGTGGAGAAAGATTATCCACCACCTTTTCAGTTCGGGCGCCAGTGTAGAGACATTAGGTATTTTAGAAGAAAGAGAGATGAGAAAAATGAGCGACGCCTTCGTCGAGAAACGAACCACGGACCTCTCGATTATGTGTCGAGCATGCTGACCACTACACCACAAAGCCATGCGAAAAAAGCGGGAGAAATACCTTATTTATGCCCCCTTTTAAAGAGCGACTGGGGTTTTGGAGACCCAGTCCCCAAATCCTGGTGGTGGAGAATCATCATTCACCACCTTTTTAGTTCGGGCGCCAGTTGTAAGGACATTAGGTTATTTCGGGAGCAGGAGTGATGAAAAATGAGCAACGCCTTCTCCCGGGAATCGAACTACGAACCTCTCGGTTACGCAACGAGCCTGCTGACTACTACACCATAAAGGCAGGTGAAAAAGGCAGGAGAAATACCTTATAGTGCAAATAAACTTAAATAAGTTATAGTACAAATAAACTCAATATTGAATTGTAGAAGAGTTACGGACAAAAAGAAAATTAATTAAAATAATTTCAGGGATTTTGATTTTACAATATCTATAGCTATCAGCACTTGTCTTTCAATAAAAATTGCCATTTTGTACAATAGATTGAGCTCTTTGCGATCTGCCTAAGACGAACCACTTTTGACTGTGATGAAAAGTACGGAGACTATAGATAAACAGTGTCTTCAACTGTCCCTTTCTAAGATGCCCATTTCTAGAGAAGTTCAAAATCAGCTAGGAACATTAGTGGTCGTCTTCGAGACGACTTAGTGCATATCTATGTAGCGCTATTTTGTTAATCGAAGCCGTATTTTATATTGAAAATGTAAATTTCAAGTAAAAATGCATTTTCGATCGAAATACTTTATTATGGTGTGCAGTACAAAGATTGAGGGCTATATCAAAGTCCACCAATTTGCATGTAACGAATATATTCAAACTAACATCATTTTATAACAACAGTTTATAGTCAGTATCCACGCAAGTAAAACGATGGCACTCTTATAATTCAACGTCTTAAAAGAAACACGAATTGCAACTTGGTAAAGAACAATTTCTTTTGAGAGGGTCTGATAAACGAAACCGAGAATAAAAGTGTCCAATTCTTCATCTTTTGCCCGAATTCCTCCAGCTTAAAAATAAAATGAAACTTCCATCATCTACGATTCTTCTTACATCGTCGTTTTCGGACAAAAGGAAAATATACATAAGCAGATGACATTCGGAACATTTGATGGAGATGAATGGCATCATTGAAACCTTCCAACCCATTTTATACTTCAGAACGAAGTACCTAGCATGTATGGAAGCAGCTCTCGGCTTTCAAAACGACGCATATTATGCAATTCTGAGAGCACGAGGAAATATTTCCCTGCTTAATACTGTGTGTAACATTTTATAAAAGGGAGAAATTGAAGGAAAACTTTCTTTTTCCCCAGCACTTTGCTATGTAGCTCTGCACTCCAAGCCGCTGAATCTTTTCTTCTAGAGGGAACCCCATCTTTTTACAAAGAAAATATATCAGGATATTTTTTTTTCTTATACAAAGCTCTCTGAGTTACGGTATGAGTTAAAACGCTCGCATAAATGTTTGATACTTTTCTTATCACTTAGAAATCTTTTGTCAGGAATTAAAAAACACCTTTTATCCGACAGAATATTTATTCACTGCTAAAAATGTTTTTTTTACATGTTATCAAAGAGAATCAATAGCATTATTAATTCCTATTACTATTATTATTGGTCTCTCCGGAGTCACTAACCCCAGCAATTACGATGCTTACAGAGTTGATACTCTAATATGAAATAACAGGGGACTGTTTTTTTGTCTGTACTTCTAATATCAGGTATTAAATGCCATGTAATGCCGTACAAGAGAACGTACTATTCAAATAAAGATATATGCGATTCCGCTTCTTTGTTCCTTTATCAGAATATGACAGAGCATGCAAAGGACATCTACCTAAAGACTTTCTAAAGGAGTTAGTGTCGTTTACATAGCACATTGTAAAACGAAAAAAAAAACAGTGCGATCAATTGGCGTGTATATGTTTATGTTTGCTGTCTTTTGTATTTATTAAAAAAAAGACAATACTCGGCGTTAAAGTATGCATTGTTTCAACTGACCTACTTGCGTAGAAGCTTTTAACAAATATTTCTCACAACTTGTTCGAAAATTTCTCCTTTGCCAGTTCGTAAATTCGCACAATGTAAGCCATTTTAAGGGTTTTCAAAACATCGTTTTCTAACACGCATTTTATACTTAGGAATTCCCTTTCATTTGAATGATCTTAAATTTATAAGATAATATAAATATTACGAGTATGTAAGGATATATTTATTATTATTTGACTAGTTATTATTTATCAAATAGCTTTACTGTCATTCTCCCTTTCCGTTTTCCTACCAGCATGCTAATTTTTTGTTCGCACGTATTGAAATAAGATAGAAAAGATAGTATTTAAAGAAAGGTTTTATATTGATTAATGAGCGTGTGTTTCGGATGCTGAACACATTACTAGCTGAAATTCTATGATAGCAGGTCTGTTTTCGACGTTGCGTTATTTTTGACAATAGGGCTTGTCATGTCGGTATAGGTTTGAGCCAACTTGAGCATTAATCAGTTCTGCGTAGCCTTTGCTTAACTTAACTGCATTTAATTTGAACTCAGTACTTTTTATTTACGCCATAAATACTGGCCTTTTTTAAGTACAAGAAATACCTCCTTTCAAATTATTGAGTTCTTAAGAAAAGGGGCTTTTACGCACTTCTTAAGTTCTGTTCCCATAATAAGACATAGCGATAGGTCGCTTACACGTCTATTCAAGGATTTGCATTTGCCACCAATTATACTTAGTTACAGGCACAAGCCGTACACGTATTAAATCGGAAATAAATATGACTGCTTAGCATTGTAATATCAGTCATTTTGTTCCAACAATCTTGCAGAAATTATGCGTTTCCTTGAAGAAATCGTTTTTTTTTAACTGTTAGAGACACTGAAATCCAGTTGAAACAGCAGTTTAATCTGAGCTATAAATCTGTGTACCTCTCATTGGTTTATTTTCTACTTTGAGAAAAAAATACAGTACAAAGTTCCGGGCTTAATTTTATAGCTGAAATATCGAAGTTATTCTTCTGTTAGCTACTCGAAACCTTTTCGATTACAATAAAAGTTTGCCCGTTTCAATCATTTCGTGCATATATTACGTTCAGAGGCTATTTCTGTATTTAATTTCTTTTCTTACAGAATAAAGTCAAAAATGTAAAAGTTATAGAACAGGCAAACATATTGCAGCTAGTTTGTTTATACTGGCTTACTTAAATGTTTAGTTAACCAGGAATAAAATAATTATGAAATTTGTCACATCTACAACTTCGTCATACATCTACAGCTCATCAGCTTTCTCCAACAATTTCTAAATTAAAACAGAAGCGAAACACGTGAAAGTGAAGTATAAAATTACCAAAGTAACAGCCTTGTGTTCGGCTTAGATTTAGCCAAGCACTCAGTCGATTTCGAGGATAAACAAGCGCAGGTTCCTCTTCATCAGGAGCAAAGAAGTCTGCAACACTGGAAGGCAACGGGTGTATTTATACCCTACGGCGGTAAAGCGAACGTGAAAGTATCTTCATCTGTCGGCAAAAATAGTAACGATCGAAAAAATAAGTTAATAGAATCTTAAAAGGTTTAGGAAGGATTGGACTAGAGTTAAATTCATTACCTAAATAATGTAAATCTTTGTGAACGTGAAAAGCTACAATAAAATCTAATTTATTAATTGAAGAAGCTTTTTGAATCACTTTTTCAGATCCAAATTTAAAATTATGATTTAATTTCCAGCTATGATTAGCTATCGAATTTCTAAATTATTACCTACAACTAACAATTTACAAGCAGCGAAGCCACAGATAATTTCAATCGTTGCTGAGATTGTAGATGGTAAGAGCAGCAGAATGTTTTATTGCGTAGTTTCAATCAGGTGCAGAAATTTTGACGACCCAGCACACTTTATTTCTGGACAAAACGACTCTTGAGACGCATATTCGTGGGCCCACTCTTTATCACATTTTGTAATTTTTTTTTATATCTTAAGACAAAAACAAAGGATGAAAGAGGGAAGCGAGTGGCGATGTGTTTAGCTGGAAGTCAATAAGTAGCAGAAATATGTCTTATGCATTCAGAAAGGAAGTTTAGGAAAGAGTCAAAAGGTTATGTTTACGTTTATGTTCAAGTTATATTCAGTTTCAATGTCTATGACTGGTTAAAGCATTTATGTATACACATTCATTAACAGTATTATGTACGATCATATGATGTGGATTAATTGGAAATGGCGCAGTTTAAAGAGATCTATTATAAGCAGCTACTAATTTTTGAACAGAAAAGAGAAATAGCCAATTAAAATCAGGTGTTAAGGGTCTATTGCAAATTACAGTTAAGGTTTTGATTTACATATTTTGTAACCTTTCACACACATCTATATATTTTGTGCTACGCAAAAACCTCAATATTACTCCTTTATGTGTTATTTAATTAGAAAATGAACTTTTGTACTATCTTTTTGTCTGAAATTAAAATACAGAAGCTTTGATAGAAGTAAATTATAATAAGGAATTTAGCACTTAAATAAAACGAGAGTCTTGACTTCTCTGATAGTTTATAATAGTGAAATAAGAAATATTATAGCGCGTTAATGTTGGAATTAAAGATCGTATATATATATATATATAATGAGAAATTTTTCATGCTACGCTTCATTTGAAATTTTGGGTTGAGTGATTTTGCTTTGAAAACAGGAGATAGCTTTAAGTTTAAAATATTTATTCTATTTCAAAACGACTGTGTAATAATAAGTATGTTTGGAATCTTTGTTTTCATTAATAAAATTTTTAATACATTTATTATAACATTTTGTATGCTTGGTGCTTGGCTATCGTAAACTGGGTTAGACGTTAGAAGACTGTTTAGTGAATATTCTTGAAGCCTTAGAGTACTTGATATAAATTAAGTACTTTTTAAATTTAGTATAAATTAAATATTTAATTATATTAAAAGTTAAATGTATTTTTTATTTTAGTCTAGTATAAATTAAATTTTTTCAAAATGAATTAATTTTTTTTAAATACATCTTGCGTCTTGAATGCTTGGCTATAGTAAACTGAGCTCGAATTTAGAAGACTGTTTAGTGAATAATCACTAAGTCTTACAGTACTACAGTGTCAGGAGAAGGGTGTGAAGGACCCTTTTTTTAATTCAAATTTCACAGATGGCATCAACTCGTGCTTACAAAAGCCAACATTTTCGACAAACTCAAAAGGTAATGAATAATTTAAAATTAAATGAAGATAAGTTAGCTTAAAGGTGCCACAGAAGCCTAATGACAAGAAGAGCCCAATGCCACAGATAATCGCTAGAAAATCAAAAGTACAAACGTGACCTTCAGGCAGGCAGAAGACGCTCTGATTTGACCTTCTAAAACCTTCCCTCAAATACTAAGTTTTTCTATCTCATTTGAACGCATGCGCGCTAAACGATTTACATTCTGGTGAGAAAGTCTGAGTTGAAAACAAAAGCGATAGGAAAGTCGCTTAAATATCAAGTAACTATTATAAATCCAATCATGCATGGATACTCATATGTTGTGTTACGTATTTTAAAAAATTAGTTTTCGAAATGTGCTTTGTTTGTACAAATGTTACATGATTTTATGAAACCGTAAATGTTTTGTGAATAATATTTTCTGTTAATGTTGCAGTATGCACAGTTTTTACAGTTAAACGTAAGGAAATATAAGGAATTTATGATGTGTATTTATAATCAGTAAATTATTTATTATAATCATTAATGCCTCCTATACTGCTTTAGCGTAATCTCTACACTTTTAATTAATTTTAAATCGTTATATCTTATATCATAAAGTTGCATATTAAGAGTTAAGTCAAAACTTCATAAAAATGTGTTTTAATGTATCTCTTTTAAATGATACTTATGCGAAGTTAATTTACGTAAATAAGAATTCAAACCAAATTAAACCTTCTTTTTTTTATAAACGCTTCAGGAATAAATTGAACGTGTTAAATACCGTACGGGCATGAATTCGCATGTTTTAAAATTTCTTTTTTCAGTTTTCTCACTAAATTCTGTGGAATGAAATTAAAAATAATATCAGATTATTATGAGTGGAAGGGAACTTTTATAATTTTAGAAAATTCCTTAATTAAAACAGCAGTAAAAAGTGTATGCCATTGCTTTCTTATGCGAATGAATATCCGTTTTTTGAAATAATTTCCAAGTCAAACAAAAGGTAAAGTGTATCGAAAAATTAATACTTTTCCTAGTGAAAATATTAGACTTTTAGAGGAAATATCTTAAATGGAACGTTGAAAACAAATTAAACGAATTTTCTGCATTTGTGAAGCCTGGAGCAAATTTAGAATGCTTCCCACTTAACTAAGACAAGAATGTGCTTAAGAAATTGCAGGCTTAGCTCCCCCCTCCCTTAGAAATTTTATGGATAGCAATCACACAAAACATTCCTCCAGCATTCCTTTAAAGAAAATGTTTGACGCTGCCTTCAAATGACAATTTTTACAAAAATGATCTTTGCCCCAGGTTAGAATTATTCACAAATAAACCGCATTCTTAATGCGTAAACGAAAAGCGACTTAATTTGGCTCTTGAGAGGTGCTTAACTTTTTTCTTTCTCGTGCATTGTTGATGATAAATAATTGGAATGTACTTCCAGTATTGATTGCCATTTTGTATGCAGAATTTTTTATCATGTTGTCTTCTGGTAACGAAGTATATTCGATTAACTTCATTTCTAGTTTATTTTAGAACCTATCTGATAATTTAGAGGATATAATTAAACAAGAGAATCTCATTTGCGAACTTTTTATTTTTATATCACTCTTACTTTAAAAGGATTTTTTTTAATTTGGAAAAGCATTTGAAAGGTACTATACGTTTTGAAGCAAATCTATAGAGCTATTCAGCTGTGAAGGTCTGGCTGAGAATCAATTGATCTCTAGGAAATAAGTTTTAGATAATTCATTTCCAAGCAAAGAATAAGAAATTTGGAATGGATTTTGAACAGTGTGTAGAGCAGTAAAGAGCAATATAGGAATATTTGCAAGAATATGGATGAAAAAATCGCAGCTGCTTTTTGTCGTAGAGTGATCGATTGTGTTTCAAAGTATAACCAGACTACTAAGTTTATTTTTTATGAGTTTAAATGGTTAGTCCTGGTCGCTTACCTAAGATTTGAATGCAGATTGCTCTGATTTCAGATTTAATGATTAATTAATTAAGAGTGTTTTGTTCAGATCACGTAATAATTCAGTCACATTACCACATCTGTTTTAACTGTCTTATTGGGAAAAAATGTAAAATACCAAACGTTATATGGCCCTAATATCACCACATCAATTGACTCTCAATTTACCACTGTAATTTCATTATTTGTTACTTTACGAAATAACAGATCCAGTAAAGTAGTCTCTTCATTAGATTTTTCTTATTTTCATTATTTACAAAACCTACTGATCTGCAAAATGTGACTTTCAACTAGACCTGTGTCAATGAATATAGTAAAATATAAGGCTTCCGAAGAAATAGAATTTTCCATTACTTTAGACTAGTGTGTATAAAATTTAAGCGTAATTTTATCTACTCAGTATCCAGTGTAATAATGATGTCAGGAAACAGGTAGAAAGGACTTTTAAAAATACAATTTGCCTATACAATACTGAACTTAGCATAAAATTTCCTTACTAGGATTACGATTTTCTTTGCCACCTAATCAACGATGTTCAAATCAAATACTCATTTACATTCCAATGAGTTCTACGTTGTCTTTTACAAATTCAGTATCGCATTGGACACTGCAGTCATTAAAATATGAATTTATATGTTAACTATTTCGGTATCGTAAATTGGATAAGCTTCAGTTCTTTTATTTTGTCATTACAAAACATTTACATTTCCGCATTTTAATTAGTAAAACAAATTGTAGTTTTTTAAAATCATTACAGCTAAAACTTGAAGGTTGAATTAAGTGTTACGTAATAAGAAATCATTTTCAAATCCGAAAGGTTTTATCATATATAGTCCCAGTTCATGAATGCAACTGATCAATAAAACGGTATATATTTGAAATATCAATAACATTGTAGTTGCCATGATCCCTGGCATATAAAACTTCTTGAAGGAAACTCATACTTTCTCAAGCACCGAAACTATTATTCTCAAAATATATTACTAGGACATCAACTAAAATATACGATCACGACCGCCTTAACTCTTCACAGCCAGATTCTTCGTCTGGAGTACATACAAAATGCCCACAAAACTGTACCTACTCGACTCATACTTTTCGAGATAATTCAAAAGAAAAGTATGACATTATATCCGGTGCAAGGAAATCAATTTTATTGGAAACATGATTATCCGTATTTGACTATATTCAAATTGACTTGTGCATGCTAACCTCGATATGTGCTGTGAAAATGTCTACCGCTTTTATCGAGGCTTGCATGCGCGCAGTGTGGTATAGCTGACTGCACAAGTAGCAGCAGTTTGGTGTCCACCAACATACATGCGGCATGAAGATAGCTACTAAAACACTATTTGTACTAACCTAGATGTCGATTGACCAATTCCTTCAAATGGCCCCATAGGAAAATAGCTAATGATGTCATATCTGGCTATCGAATCATAGAGGGTATTCCATATCCATCCAAACGCCTCCAGAAAAGCGCCGGAGCTATGCTACAATCATAGGCGATGTGATTGATATGACGTCATACTTTTCTTTCGCATTTATCTGGAAATCTAAGGGTTCTATAGGAGTAGTATGTTCTTTGGGCATTTTATCTATTCCAGACGAGGATCTGATTGTACAGAGTTTGGGTTGTCTTGACAACCCAAACTTGATGGGATACTCCCATCAAGACCAACAACCATGGAGTACCGTCGATGGGCTAACCAGACTGGACTAGTCCTCTGATATTTTGTCTAGCATTCAAAAGCACTAAAATGAAAATCATTTCATCTTTTTTTGAAATAGCGCGCTAGTCGACTGTAACCGAGTTTTCTCGCAAATGGGAGTTCAGTTCGACGAAAATAAGGGTTAGCTTGCCTTTACGTGCTCCAATAACTGCCGTATACATGATGTTAACTACTGATGGTAGACATAAGAAATTTCAGTTTTTGCGTGATTCTTATGAACAGAATTGATCTAACTTTTAGTGCTATATTTTAGTTCGTCTTCATGAAAGCGTTCTTATGGTTCATGAAAGAATTCGACGTAAAGTATGTGGGAGCAGTAATTTCAAGTTTTGGAGAGGGAAGCTAACAAAAAGCTAGTCCTCATAGAAGAAATCATTAATTACGGAGCAATATTTGAAACCATTTTATAGCGACGTACTCTCCAGTGTCACAACCCAGTGGAATCCTCAGTTGTCTGCTGCATGCATCGCTTGTTTATTGGGATAAGATATCTTCGAAAGATACAAAAATTACAACAAAAGGGAGATCTAGTCCACCTGTTCTCATATATAGGAACGTGAAGCGTAATCCCCGTCATTCCGAAGTAGAAGATTATATAATTACAAAATTATGAACGATATGCAAATTAAGAAGTAATCTGTATAGTACTCTTTTTAAATATAGAATATTTTAACTAATTATTTATTTTTACCACATCCGACAAATTAAAACGTTTATTTATTTATTATGGTTTGATCACTTCTCTCTTTATCATAGTTTTATAAATTTACCAGAGCATATTAACCATTATTGTATTCATTAGTTTTCAAATTATATCATTAGTCTTCGTATCTGAAATACAATAAACATTGTCTTGACAACCAACCCTTTCAGATGATCATTTCTGAAAGTAACTAATAAGTTCTGAGAACATAAACAATAGTATTGAATTTCGCCTCAATAACTCTCTCTGAGAACATCAACTGTGGTACCGAATTTCACCTGTCTAAGACCACCAGTATCCGGCGAACCTAAGAGCGGATTATAATTTATCCATTATACCTAGTTCCCTTCAGTAAAAACCCCGACGTGCCACTGATACAAACATAAGAATTTCTTTTGAACATTTATATTTTCAACCTTAGATATTGTAACCCGGTGTACTGATTTACTGCAAATAATATTGAAAGCTTGACCTACATATTTATGAAGGCGTGAACGTAAACCTACTTTGACTCTTTGAGAGGAGTTTAACTTTTTACTTCTCTTATCCAGTATTGATTGCCATTTAGTATGCAGAATATTCGTATTATCCTCTGGTAACGAAGTATATTTGATTAATTCCATTTGATTAATTCCATTTCTAATTCATTTTAAAATCTATCTGATAATTGAAAGGGCATAATTAAATCAGAGAAACTCATTTACGAACTTTTATTTTCTATCACTCTTATTTTAAAAGATTTTTTAATTAGTAAACGCATTCTAAAGGTACTATAATGTTTGCAGCAAATCTATAGATTTACTGAACTGTAAAGGTCTGGCCGAGAAGTAATAGGTATTAGGTATTGAGGAAATAATTTTTTCATAATTAATTTCAAAGAAAAGTATAAGAAATTCAGATTGGATTTTGAATAGTGTGCAATGCAGTAAAAAGAAGTATAAGAATGCCTTCAAAAATAAGGATTAAATGCCCACAGATGCCGTTTTTTGTAGAGTAATCGAATGTGCTTTGAAGCGTAACCAGACTACAGGCAAGTTAGTTTTTATGAACTGAATTTAAGAGCTCTATCTTAGTTCATCGTGTAAGATTTTAATGCACGCTGATATGTTCTGTTGCATGTTCTGTATCAGGATATTATTTTTTGGCACATGGGTGAATCGCATATTAATTTTCGTAACATGGATGAATAGCAGATCTTTGGTTTCTAGAATCTTTAGTTTTTTACTGTTTGCACTGAACACAAATAAAGTATTTAGAACTTCCTTTGAACATTTTTTTTTTTTTGAAAAACTGCGCATATAATAGTATATATCCTAAATCTTTCTGTGATGAAAATAACACATATTCATTACGGGTATTTAAACTAACTCATTTAAAGCCAATAACTGTATGCTCAACTTCAAAGTACTTTATGTACTTTAAGTTCTTGAGAAACAAAATTGCTTTCATCGGTTGCTTTTAAAATATAGCGCATGAAACACGGTCGTTTATTTTCCTCACTTTTTAAACTTCACAACAGAAAAAGTATTCATCAGAACTGTTTACCTGTTTACTTTACTTAACTCAGGATTTGTAAGCTTCATTTTCATTTTCTTCGTCCATTTACAAATGGCTCAGATATTTACTTTCTTTTGACACTCGCAAAGCTTTAAATTTGCTAATAATATTATGCAATTGATGAATGAAAAGTGTTTAAAGAAATATTAAAGTCCACGTTCTTCAATCAAATATCAAATATTAGTTAAAAGTATAGATGTTCACATATGAATATAATATATTTCCGAAATATTTACACAAAAAAAAAGTTTTATACAGGAAATCTGATGTAGGCACCACATAATTTCCATTAGAGTGTATTAAATTATACAAATTATACACTTTTTGTTGAACGTCATTCAAACTTATTTCCTCGTGTTGTTTTCCAACAGAACTGATATTTCAAGGCAAGTTGAAAATGACATCAAAATTTGTAAATTTTGAAATTAAATACATTGGCCAAGTTTTTGTCCTATGGGAGTCAAACTTTTTCTATTTTTAGTTTTTTATAATGAGCATGAAACTACTCAATATAAATATAGAAACCGGGGTACCTCAACAAAAGTCAGATTTCGTTATTTTTCGAAAATAATTTTTTTTAATTTGACATAGGCAAGGCATTAATATTTTCGTCATTTAAAACACTCCTATATATGGAAGTATATGACTATGACCAACGCCTGCGAAAATAAAGGCTGGGTAACGACTTTTAAACCGCGTAAAGAGTTGGTTCTACTGTTTGCAATAAAAAAGGAGGTGCACAACTAGATGTCATAGCAGTCCCATTCACAAAATTTGAACATTCTAAAGATAATCGTTTTTGAGTTATGCTAGATATATACACACGTAGGTACATACGTACAGAAGTCAAAAATCCGTTTTGACTCCGTTTTAAACCCATTTTACAATGAAAATTTGGAAAAAAAAAAGAGTTCTTTACTCTGTCCGTACGTAGAGACGTTATGCAAAAATATCGTCCAAATGTATTCAGGAACGGTCAAAATGGATATTTCCTTTGAAATACAATATCTAAAGTTGTATACAAGCAAGCAAAAAGCACTGATAAGGAACTAAAGAGCGTTACTAAAAATATTAATAAAATCCCTCCCTCTTAGAACAGAAACTTGTACCGAAAATAATGATATAGGAGATTAGTTACTTCTAAGATGCAATACCGAATTCTATGAAAACAACCCTTTTAATGCAAAGAGTAAATCAGTGTATCTAATATTCATAGCATAATATTTTATACATCTATTCTTGATCGAAAATCTGTTCTCGTTTCTTAAATTAGATTCCGTATTTGCTTCTCGTAATTAGCAGCTTCAAGATCTATATGACGAACTGAATTTTAAGAAAGAAAGGATTATCTTTAGGAAACAAGCTTTACTCCTCTTTACAATTTAAATATCTCTTGCTGGAATAAACTACTACAATAATAAACTTTGGATTGTAATTAAGGTTTTAATTGTGCACATGTAATCATGCAACATCCATCTGACATTACTAAATATCTCAAACTAATGCTTAATGTGGAGATTTACTGCGAGCAGATTTTTAATTAAAAATCTTAAGGTTGCAGATACAATTTGATTCTTAACAAATGGATGTTGTGAAATAGCAAAATATCGATATGCTATTGCATTAGGGCAGAGGTCTTATTAATTATCTTTAAATATTCCTTAATTAATCAATTATTTTCGCTCTCAGGAACTCAGTACTTTAATGTTTATTTTTTGTTAAAAGGTAATCAAAATTTTCTATATGTTTCGATAATTAAAAACATTTCGCATTAATTTAACATGAAATAAACATGAAAACAATAAATTGATTCACATTTTTAAAACAGCAAACTGTGAGACGTTCTTAATAATTATGACAATTGCCTTAACAATTATCACAATGATTAAAATTTGCATTTAAGTTTTTAAATGGAATTATGAAACATAAGTAGTAGTTGGTTTGCATTAAATTATTAAGCAATTTAATTTACTTAGTAAATTATTAAATATTATTATAGTCTTTGATTCTTCATATGAAGTAACTTGCATGAATAGTATGGAAGCATTTATCATGTTTATTGCTTCAGCTTATTCTTGTAACAAAAAATTTTGAAGCTTCTTCTTACTAGAAAAATAACTGCTTTCTTCTTATTATTAAAATGGTATTTTCTTTTCTGCAATATTATTTTTTATATTCTGCATACCATACAAAAAACAACCTCGTAAAATATCATCCAACTATCATATATCTAATTAATATCCGACTGGAGTATTAAAACTGGTTTCGTTGTTAATATTATGATTTATGAACATATTTTATCCAGATATTTTAGTTTATTATAGCATAAGATTAGCTTCCAAATTGTGTGCAAAAATTTAATTTTTATAAAAAAGGATCCGTATTGAATAATTTTAGCTTTTAAAGGCTTTTAAAACTAAATATCTTTGAAAGTCTGTACAATTATTTGTTTAAAAGCAACGTAAATACCACATGTGTTTTTATTTTTCTCTTGTTCTCTAATATTTTGAGAAGCTTGTTTTTTTGCCGTTTGTCAAAATGTTAATTAGATGAAGAATTATAGGCTGTAATCGACCACAATTTAACGGACCACGGTAAGAAATTTAAATTAAGGAATGTAGTAAATTCATTTAAATGTCATTCTTAATTACTAAAATTGATAATATTTAATTAAATTATTAACTGTTCGTAACATGCAACTGCACTGGCATTTTGACGTTAAACATAGCAATTTGCGTAAAGAAAGGCATTTAGTTAAAGAAAGCTTAGTTCAAATTTATTAGTGATGTTAATAATTAATCGCACGAGAACACATTCAAGGAAATTTTTTTAAAAAAATCCAGCTATCCTAATAAATATGCCTGACAAAAAAATAAAAGATTTGTCTAAATTAATATTTTTTAAAGATATTCAAATTTCTCATTCATTCACCAAATCAACTTTAAAGTCAGGGAACATTTTCTAATAAACACGATGAAGAAAAATGATAAAGCATCCATTTTTTTAATAAATAATGCATAAAAATGATGAAGACAATTCTATATTAAAAATAATAGGCAATCTAATAAGGATAAATTATAAAAAATAAAATTTTCTAATAAATTATCGTATATATAGAAATATGTAAAAATGATGAGGACAAATTCTATAATAAAAAACAATAAGCAATCAAACAAAGAATTTTTTTTTTAAATCTGAAAGCTTTATTATGACCAAAGGGGCGTTTTTTTAAATTTTCTCTGCTATAAAATGAAGTAAAATCTAAAACGGCTATTTGGGGTATTTTTAGCTGATAATGAAATTAATGTCTCAGCTAATTGAACCTGAATAGTATTTGCAACGTGAGAGATTGGTACAAGACATAGGATACAGCTCACCAAATTCTTTAGTTAGAAAGTCCTCCACGGAGTTATTTGTCATAAACAAATGAACTAAACCAAAGCATTAAAACTCTTTATAACTTATGTGACATCCTGTTACCGTGTATATATTAGTCATATTAGTCTATAGTCCCGTTCACAAGAGCAGATTCGACCAGTGGCGAAAACCGGTTCTTCCAACGTGTCCCATTCGCATGGCGAAGAAGCATTAACTGCTTCTCGAAATGGAGGAGGAACCTGACAGAATTTTCCTACCTCTCAGGGGCAGGGCAAATGGGGAGATTTCCGATACTGCACTGCGAGATTGCGCGGCTCACTTAATTTTAGTAAGCAAGTGCAATCGACTGCTCGCTGGACTGTCAGCGAAACAGTCGCTTTGATAGATGTCTGCGGATGTGATAGCATCCCCCCAAAAGTAGATGGAACTGTACAAGATATGGATATTTATAAACAAGTACAGACAACATTATCTGATGCTGGATAAGTCAGAAATATCATTGAAATTAAAACTAAAGGAGCTCAGACGCGCATATCGGTTCAAAGCGACAAGGGGCTCGGTACCTTTTGAATGATTTTTTTTTTTTTATTTAGGAACTTTCATCTACTTTTTATGAATATCATTAAAAGTGTTTTGTATGACAAAATTATTTTAATTTTTAACAAAGAAATAGTTTTTAATAAAAATTTAACAATTAAAATGTCTTTCTTCTCCTACAATTTTCAGTGTTCCCCCCAGATTTTTTTATTGTATTTATTATTCTTAATAACTTCAAGGATTGATTTTGCAATTAATGCATTAGTTTCTGAGAA